>JASVEL010007556.1:0-34897 GCA_032618575.1 Nicotiana noctiflora
AACGACCTATCTAAAACAGGTACCATCAGTGCTGCTGAAAAAGATTTGTGAGGCATTAACTGGAGGAGCCTTGACATGGTACTCACAACTACCTGGCAACGCAATATCAATATTCGAAGAAATAGAGATAAGTTCGTCACCGCCCATGCGGGTCAAAAGTAGACAGAGGCAAGGGTCAACGACATCTTCGTCGTCAGACAAACCATAGGTGAAGGGCTTAGGGACTTCCTCGCCAGATTCAACAGGTGGAGAATGAGCCTGCCGAATGTATCGGAAGGAATGGCAGTCGCCGCCTTCCAGAACGGACTAAGCAGAGACGGTTCAAGAGCAACTAAGAAGCTGCTGAACCGCCTCATAAAGTATCCCCCTAAAACATGGGAGGAAATCCAAAACGCTTATTGCGCCGAAGTAAGAGTGGACGAAGATGATCTCAACGGGCCAACCCAACGGCTAACAACAATACACTCAGAAATAAGGAAAGATAGATGTTGTGAGGGACGTCGAGAATATCTCCCACCCTCCATTAGAGAAGAACATCAGCCATACACCAGATCCTCACATCCACCACCCAGGCACATGGACGCGTTACAACGACATGTCACCCCACTCCAAAATGAAATAGGTACGCCCCCTATTATCATCACATAACTTTTGTGTGTCTCCTTCAGAAATAGTGTACACACTAGAGAAGCTAGGCCCCAAGGTGCAATGGCCTCAGAAGATGAAATCAGATCCCGCCACAAGAAAATCAAACGTTTTGTGCAAGTTCCACCAGGAATAGGGGCACAGGACCGAAGACTACATAGGTCTACGGCAAGAGGTGGTCAGGATGCTGAATCAAGGATACCTGAAAGAACTTCTCAGCAACAAAGGAAAAATTAACTTCGCACGCAGGCGAGAGCAGTCCCGCAAGCCGCCAAAGCTACCTTCCCCAACACAAACAATAAACATGATCATCGGTGGCAGTAATGACTCAGTAATAAAGCACGTCGAGTTCACCAACACTCATAGGCTGAAGCGGACCATCTCCCACGAGCGGTATGACAACTTCAAAGGTAGTATTACCTTCGATAAGTCTGATGCCGATGGTTTGTCTTTCCCTT
This sequence comes from Nicotiana noctiflora, assembly GCA_032618575.1. Classification (NCBI taxonomy): domain Eukaryota; kingdom Viridiplantae; phylum Streptophyta; class Magnoliopsida; order Solanales; family Solanaceae; genus Nicotiana; species Nicotiana noctiflora. The sequence continues at coordinate 1,104 of JASVEL010007556.1, forward strand.
ACTATGATGCTTTGGTTATTACTTTACGCATTGTTGATACATATGTCAAAAGAGTCATGAATGAAGACTGAAGTGGCGCCTATATTATCCACCCAGGGATCCTCGCACAAATGGGACTCGAGGATAGGGTAATATCGCGCTGTATAACACTAACCAGTTTTAACAATGCAGTGGAACGGATGTCCGGAGAAATAACATTACCCGTCCTCGTGAGAGGAGTCACGCTGGAAACAACTTTCAAGGTGATGAATCAGGAGACAACATATAACGTCATCATAGGGCGCCCATGGATACTTGTCATGCGAGCGGTCCCTTCAAGACTATACCAGGTGGTCAAATTTCCTACCTCATGGGGAATATTCAGCATCAGGGGAGAGTCGCGCATCGCACAAGAGTGCGACAAATTAACCCAAGACTGTACGCACACCCAACAACTAAGGGGGAAAAGCATGGAGGCATAAAAATTAGCCATGTCGGGGACTAAAACCGACCCGACGGCAGACTCCATCCAAGATCCTAACATCGTGGAAGCTTGTAGAGCGACAATCGAAGATTTTGGCCCATTCTAATTGGACAGCACCAACCTAGAAAGAAAGCTTACATCGGCCATGGCATCGCCAATCCAAGTAAGTATCATGAATTCTTAACTAACCATATGGATCTGTTTGCTTTTTCCCATGCAGATATGCTGGGGATTTCACAAGATATCGCCACCCATAAGCTGAACGTCGACGCGCTGCATCCGCCAGTATGACATTTGAGAAGAAAATATAATGTCGTGATCAATAAAGCAGTCAGCGAGGAAGTAGACAAACTACTCACCAACGGCTCCATCAGGGAATCACAGTACCCTCAATGGATCGCCAACGTTGTCATGGTTAAAAAGAAAACGGAAAGTGGAGGATGTGCGTGGATTTTACCGACCTGAATAAAGCATGCCTAAAAGATTCATTCCCCCTTCCCCACATCAACCAATTGATCTATGCCACCGCAGGACACAAACTGTTGAGTTCCCTAGATGTATATTCCAGTTACAATCAAATCTTGATAGTCAAGGAAGATCATGAGAAGACAACCTCCATCACCTACTAAGGAACCTACTACTACAAAGTGATTCCCTTCGGGCTCAAAAATGCAGGGGCTACATACCAAACACTGGTCACCAAGATGTTCAAAAAACAGCTCGGTAAGACCATAGAAGTCTATATCGACGACATGCTGGTGATGTCAACGAGAAAAGAGGATCACATCAACCACTTGAAAGAAGCCTTCGAAATACAGAGAAGGTACGGGATGAAACTGAATCCCGAGAAATGTGCTTTCGGCATAGCCTCAGGGAATTTCTAGGATTACGCGTATCCCAACGAGGCATCGAGGTCAACCCCAACTAAATCAAGGCAATTGATGTAATACCCGAAGTACTAAACAGTAAAAAGTAGGTGCAAAAGCTGACAGGGCGAATAGCCGCCCTATCCAGATTTATCTCACGATCCTCCGACAGATGCCACAAATTTATCAATGTACTGAGAAAGGATAGTAGATTTTAGTGGAACGAAGAATGCGTCAAAGCCTTGAGAGAAGTAAAGGCGTACCTATCCTCACCCCCACTACTAGCCAAAGCAGACTCGGGCGAGCCTCTGCTTGTATACCTGGCCGTGTCAGAAGTTCCCGTCAACGCAGTATTGGTCCGCGAGACTAAAGGTACACAATCCCCTATCTATTACATTAGCAAAACCCTGGTGGATTTGAAATATAGTATCCACACCTTGAAAAATTAGCCCTCGCACTGGTCACAGCTTTACGGAAGCTCATACCTTACTTCCAATGCCACCCCATCAAAGTGGTGACCACGTTCCCCTTAAGATGCATAGTGCATAAGCCCAAATTATCGGGCCGACTCGCCAGATGGGCCATAAAGCTCAGCGAACATGATATCTCGTTCATCCCAAGTACCCCCATCAAGTTACAGGTCCTCGTTAACTTCGTGGCCGATTTTAGCATAAACATACTACCAGAGCGGGGTAGAAGACGCTATGCACCCCATCAAATGTCGACATATGGGCTCTCTACACCGATGGAGCTGCTAATGCCTCAGGACTGGGACTTGTCCTCGAAGTCCATACGGGCAAAATAATTCACAAGTCCATATAATGCCCCGAGATGACTAACAACGAGGTAGAATATGAAGTCGTTATCGCAGATATAAGGTTGGTCATCAAGTTTGGAGCCCGCCGACTTGTTCTCCATTGCGACTCTCAACTTGTGGTGAGCCAAGTCACTGGGACTTACCTAATCAAGGAACATAGATTACAAAAGTACCAGGCGGAAATCCATAGGTTAATCGCTGAACTCGATGAGTGCTGCTTTGAGCGAGTTCCCAGGGTACAAAATGCCGAGGTGGATGGCCTGGCAAAACTGGCCGCAGCCACCAAAAACTTTGACAAAGAGAGCTTTGTCACCCTCCTCCATTCAGCAATTGATCATGCAGAGTTACTCTCGTAAAATTTAACTTGGGTCTAGCGCAACCAGTTCTTGTCTTACTTGCAGGAAGGAACACTCTGACCTAACAAAAAAGTAGCCAAGAATCTCCGTGTACAGGCCGCTCGATATTGCATGATAAATCATGATCATGAGCTTTATAAAAGGACCTTTGGTGGACCCCTGGCCAAATGCCTGGGTCCTAATCAAATGACATCGATACTATAGAAAGTATACGAAGGCCATTGTGGTGCCCATACAGGCAACCGTTCCCTCGTGCGCTATGTAATACGGGCTAGCTACTACTGACCAACTATGAAGAAAGATACAGAAGAATACGTCCCCCGATGCGAATGATGCCAAAAGTTCGCCCCCATGATACACCAACCTGGAGAACCTCTCCACTCAGCCACTTCCCTGTTGCCTTTCATCAAATGGGGAATGGACATAGTTGGCACATTACCTTCAGGACGAGGAAAGGTACGGTTTCTATTAGTTTTAACTGACTATTTTTCCAAGTGGGTAGAAGTAGGTGCTTATGCCCAAATACGCGAACAGCAAGTCATCACCTTCATATGGAGAAACGCCATACTCACTGGTGTATGGAACTGACGCTGTCATAGCGGTCAAAGTAGGCAAACTGAGCCTGAGGTATTCTTACACAAGCGGGGCAAAAAATGATTATAACAGACTTCAAGACCTCGATGAGGCCGAAGAAAGAAACGAATTGTCCCACATAAGGATGGTGGCCTAGAAACAGCAAACTGAAAGATACTACAACAAGAGGGCCTAAATACGATCACTCAAAGTGGGTGATTATGTCCTCAAAGCTAAAACCTTGGCATCTAAAGACCCAAGTGAGGGAAAACTGGGCACCAACTGGGACGGACCGTACAAAATCACTGCGGCAGCAGATAAACGGTCATTTCAACTGGAGACAATGGAAGGAAAGACACTCCAAAACAATTGGAACATATCTCACCTCAAGTATTTCCATTTTCGAAGAGCACCCCCCGAGGCGTACTCTTTTTCCCTTACCCTAGTTTTGTCCCAATTGGGTTTTCTCGGAAAGGTTTTTAACGAGGCGACAGAGGAGATGCTCGAAGATACTCACGAGGAAAGTTTGACACACAATTTACTCTACAAGCCCTCACAACATGCATGCCAAAGGGACTGGACTAACGGATTGACAACCATATCCAATGTATGAAAGGCTACGGCCATCTCCAATGAATGAAAGGCTACGACCATCTCCAATGTATGAAATGCTACGGCCATATCTAATGTATGAAAGGCTACAGACATCTTCAATGTAAAAAAGGCTACAGCCATCTCCAATGAATGAAAGGCTACGGCCATCGCCAATGTATGAAAGGCTACGACCATCTCAAACGAATAAATGGCCAAGGCCACTATCGTCATAAGTCGACTTAGCTTGATTACGAAAAGTTAACTCGACACGGTCGAGATTACTTACATGGTAATGACCATCTTAAACGAATAAATGGCCAAGGCCACTATCGTAATAAGTCGACTTAGATCGATTACAACAAGTTAACTCAACACGGTCGCGATCACTTACATGGTCACGACCATCTCAAATGAATAAATATCCAAGGCCAGGGTCGTATAAGTCGACTTAGCTCGATTACGACAAGTTAACTGGACACGGGCGAGATCACTTACATGGTCACGACCGTCTCAAATGAATAAATGGCCAAGTCCACTGTCATAATAAGTTGACTTAGCTCGATTACAATAAGTTAACTCGACACGGTCGAGATCGCTTACATGGTCACGACGATCTCAAACGAATAAGTGGCCAAGGGCACTGTCGTAATAAGCCGACTTAGCTCGATTACAACAAGTTAACTAGACACGGTCGAGAACACTTAAATGGTCATGACCATCGCAAACAAATAATGGCCAAGGCCACTATCGTAATAAGTCAACTTAGCTCGATTACGACAAGTTAACTCGATACGGTCGAGATTACTTACATGGTCACGACCATCTCAAGAGAATAAATAGCCAAGGCCACTATCATAATAAGTTGACTTAGCTCGATTATGACAAGTCGACTTGACACGGGCGAGATCACTTACATGGTCACGACCATCACAAATGAATAAATGGCCAAGGCCACTATCGTAATAAGATGACTTAGATCGATTATGACAAGTTAACTCAACACGATCGAGATCACTTACATTGTCACGACCATCTCAAACGGATAAATGGCCAAGGCCACTATCGTAATAAGTCGACTTAGAATGATTACTACACTCGCCACGGTCGAGATCACTTACATGGTCACGACCATCTCAAACGAATAAATAGCCAAGGCCACTGTCGTATTAAGTCGACTTAGCTCAACTACGACAAGTTAACTCAACACGGTTGAGATCACTTACATGGTCACGACTATCTCAAATGAATAAATGGCCAAGGCCACTGTCGTAATAAGTCGACTTAACTTGATTACAATAAGTTAACTCGGCACGGTCGAGATCACTTATATGGTCATGACTGTAAGGCCCCGTAAAATTTTTGTGCATAAAACCTAGTAGCTGTGGTGTCATGGTCCGAATAATGTGTTAGGAATGCGTAGAATTCTTCGCGGCGAGCTTGCGAGCCGCGGTTCGAACCCTTGGTAATGATTTAAGTTTCAAAAATGTAGAGAAATAATTTTTCCGAAAAAGTGTCAAATGTGCGGTCAAGAATGCGACCGCAAACCTAACATGCGGACCGCATTCTGACCGCAAATCGTTCCAGAGAGTTGCCCAAATCCGTGTCAAATGTGCGGTCGATATGCGATCGCATGTCAATCTGCGGTGCACTTTTGCGACCGCAGAATCAACATGCGGTCCGCATAGTGACCGCATGTCTTAACAGAACCTGCGTAATTTTTTTGAGCCATTCTGCGGTCACTATGCGGACCGCATGTTGATTCTGCGGTCGCATAGTGACCGCATATTTGACCCCGGCCCAGATTTTTGTAACATTTTGACCCGATCTCTTCTTTAATATAACACCTTTCTTCTTCATTTTTATCATATCATCTCACCAAAATTAGAGAGAGAAGAGAGGGTTTTTAGAGAGAGAAGTTCTTCATCTTCAAAGATTGTTCCAACTACTTAATTCCAAGGGATCCTAGGGCAAGGATTCAACTTCCCCAATATTTTCAAGGTAAAAACCCTAACTATTTTCTTTGATATTCAGTTTTAATTGGGTAAAGAGAGGTTTGCATATAATAGCTTTTGAAAATAGAATTTTTACACTCATGCATGATTATTGAACTTGATTTCTAGTAAAAGAAGTGAGTAGAAGTAAGAGTCTTCAAGAACAAGGTTGGCAAGAGTAGGATATCTTGGGTAAGCATAAAGTAGGAGGAAAAATCATCACCAGGTATGTATGGCTAATTTTGATTCTTGTGAAATCGCCTATACGTGTGAAGTTTGTTTGTTTCATGTTAAATTGACAAATTGTGTGAAATTCTTGATGTTGTTGTTGGATATTCAAAGTTTGTTGTTGGGCTATGAGTGATGTAAAATGAGAGTTTAAATTGGCAAAAGAATTGAGAATAATGACTATGATGGCCTATATGGCACCTTGTGGAAAACAAACGAAACACTTGAGAATTGGTTTATTGTGGAAAGAGATGAAACACTTGAACTGTGGAAATATTGTAACATGGTTGTGATATTGCATTGAGAAGAAATTGAGAACATGAACCAATGTGTAAGTTGCTTATTTGAACTTGTTGAAATTGTGTGTAGTACCCTATCTGCTGTTTGAAATTGTTGTGTTTTCAACTGTAAGGCGGGGTCGTGTTGCGCGCCGCAACGTGGTGAAATAAGGTTTGGGTTGGGGTGATAAGGGTGGCCGAGGTAATAAGGGTGGTCAGGGGCAATAAGGATGGAAAGCGATCGAAATCGCTATTGAAAATTGATACATAAATCAATAATGTGAAATTGTGAAAGGAGACAGCAGGAGAGTTTGCAACCTGTGGGGCACCGATTGCCCCTTTGTTTGACTACTTGTGCTTTACGTGATTGATTGGTTATTGTTAAATTGGTTGATTGTAGAAAGTGCTTTGTGTGAGAATTATTTGAAATGAGGAAAATGTGGAAACATGGTTGGTTGGCTTAATTAATTGTTGATGTAATTTAATGGCTTGAGTTTACTTGGGACAAAGTTTGTCCATACATACCAGTACAATTCAAGTGTACTGACGTCCCTTTTGCCGGGGCGCTACATTCGTGTCATGATTGTAGGTGGATCAGTAGCAGGCACTTCAGCTCATCGGCAGTAGTATCTTTCATCCTCCACTGCCCGTTTTTGGTGAGCCCCTTTCTTCCTCGGGGCCCTGTGTGGTTCATGCCACTCGGTTTAGATTTTATTTGGGTTTTGTAAGGTATAGACGGAGCCTTGTTACCGGCAAGTATTGTATTTCCCTTTTGTATCCTAGAGGCTCTGTAGACATGTAAACTGTGGGACCAGTCTTATGTATATATATTGTGTTATGTCGGGCGTTGTAAAAATTGAAATCTTGTTAATGAATCATTCGTATCGTTTTATTTGTTTAATGTGAAATCAATTATGATTAGTAATATATTTGGTTAATGAGAAACAGTCATCACAGGGGTAACGCGTGGGAATGAAAGGCACCCAGGTCCGCTTGACTGGGGCAACCTGGTCAGGCGCCGGTCATGTCCCTCGATTTGGGGCGTGACAATGACCATCTCAAACGAATAAATGGACAAGGACACTGTCGTATTAAGTCGACTTAGCTCAATCACGAAAAACAAAAACAACTCAGCAACGCCCAATACCACACATAATACTACGACAAGCACACAAAATAAAAGATACAAAGAGAAATATCAAAAGAACAACTTTTATTTTCCTCAAAAGAAAAAAAAGGTACACATTTACAAAGGGATATATTTAAACCCCTACAAAATTACAAAAGAAAAATAAATATAAGTTCTAGCCGCCACCACCTTGTTAACCGTCACTAGTTGGCTCATCATCTTGCCCGCAGCCGCCTTCGGTCCGAAAAGCCGTATAAATCCAAGATCTAGAAGCTAGCCGATTTACGTCTTCTGAGGTATAGCTCGTCAGATCTATGGAATCAGAACTATACCCACAAGCTTCTCGGGTGACCCGAACCAAATAATGCTGATCCTCGACCTCTGCCTCAACGGCACGACCAACAGCAAGCAAATCCTCAAACACTAACAGCTTTGCTTCAGCGTATACTCGCATGTCATGTGCCTCGCCAGACACACCGTCGTCAAACCTAGTCGCTGCAGCTTGCCTAAGTGTGTCAATCTCGGCCATCCAGGCATTGACCTCAGCGGTTAGGGCATCAACCTCAACACGCAAATTAACGGCCTCTGCCACTACCCTATGGCCAATCACCAACTCATCTTCCTTTGACTGAAGAAGAATCTCCAGTTTCGTATTCCCAGTCAAGATAGTAATTAAATGATCATTTAATTCCTCCAATTGATCCACTCGCTCCCGCAAGTGAGCCTCTAACTGCTCCAGGCCCGCACAAAAAACTTGAAACTGTGGGTCCTGAGCATATAGGTCTGCCAACATCTGGTGCTTGGTGCAGAATTCCTTATATTTCTTCACCACCCTCTTAAGGGTGGCGGCCTTTATCTGCACTCGCCGGCCCCTCTCTATTTCCAAAATAAGGGTCTAAAGAAAAGAAAACAAATCAGCATAAACTCAAGGTTTAATTTATGAAATGTAAAGAATGAAATATACCTGCAAAGCTGCACTGGCGACTCTTCGGGATACGTCCCTGTTGCTGACATCCTTTAAACTTTCACTCTCGGCGGCCGCACCAAGTAGACCCATATATGTGACGGCCTGCTCACTGTTCAGCAATAGGCTATACCCGCTTGGAATCACGACCTGGCGGTTAGGCCCACCTGCCGTCATCTCTACGCAGGCATGATCCTTCCGCAGTGCATCCTCGACCGTAGGGGCCATTTCAGGACCTACCCTCTCCTCGTTGCCCACCGTCTCAGTAGCAGTCAACGTGCCACTCTCTGGGACACGTGCAGGGGCAATATCAGGAATCTCCCTCCTAAAGAGAGCTGACCTCCTCGAACGAATGGCATCATCCATTAAAACTGGCCTCGACTATGGATGGGGCTTACTCACCCTCTTATCCTCTTTAGCAATTCCTTTGCCAAGCATCAATCGACGCCTCTCCCGTTCTGGGGGCTCCTCGCCTTTGAAAGTCTCCTTCTCAGGTCGAGAGGATGGAGGTGAAGGAGTCGCTTCACTCGTGGACTCAACCACAGGCACGACCTCAGGTTGGGTAACCTCGAGGATGCCCTCGCTCGTAGATTCTCGGGGCACGCACTCATCCCCAGAGTTGGTCCCCACTGCTGATGGGGCAATAACGTTCTTCCTTATCCTCCTCCTGGGAGCGCTTCGTCCTTCCAAAAATCAGATAGGTCAAGCGACAACACTTAAACGAAATCTCCAAATTCTGGTTGAGACATTACCTTATGGGCCGTATTGATTGAGGAACACCGACCACGTACAGTATTCCTCTGCAAAAGGAATCACCCATTCCACCCACGACCTTATATCTTCAATAGTTCGAGGTGGAGAAGCTCTCACTGCAAAAAAGAGCAGAAAAAGAAGTTATAAGGATTGAACGGCCAAAGGTTGCGAAGATACTAAATAAGGGTAAAAGCAATCACGTTCCGGGTTCTACCTCTAAGAGAATCCCTCAGGGTTTGACACCAGGTCCTCCGTCTTGATGTAGAAAAATTTGAACTAGAAATGACGATTAATATTGTCGTTAGCCCTGACAACCAAGACCCTTGTGCCAAGGCTTTTTAACCGCAACATAGAGTCCATCATATAGCCGGGGCTAAATAACTGCAACAGATGATGGACCGAGACGTCGAGTCCGGCCCGAGTAGTATAAGTGGTCAAAATGCAACACACTTTCCAAGTGTGCGGAGTAAGTTGAGCCTGACATACATTATAGAAATGGCATTCTCCTCCACCAAAGGAAAAATCAGGAGCTCGTACCCGATTAGGAATGGGTACTCATAAAAAGTGCAAAATCCGGGCCGATGTACATTAATATAGTTGGTCCCGGCCGGATCCATAACCACATGGTCAGAGATTTGGCACCCCCCCCCCCCCATAGGCCATCCAAATATGATTGAAGAAGCTCAGTATCATCCAACGGGGGAGTCAGGCACCTAGTTGGGAAATCCCTTCGAGTGTGGATCACTTTAGGGAGAACATTGTCCATACTAAGAGTGACAAGGGGTCTTTGGGCTTTTTCTCACCACCCGAAGAAGATGGAGCCCTAGAAGAAGCATCATATTGGTCCCCTCCTATTTTGTTGACCACGTTTTGCCATGACAATTGTTTATAAGGATAGAGTTTTGACGACTATAACAAACTAATTTCAACAATAACCGAAGAGTTTCAAGCAAGGGATATTGGTTTTCTTCAAAGAAGATGAAAAGAGGGAGTAAAAAACTCATAGAAGTTCGAAAGATAGCAAAGATTGAACCTCCCCTCTATTTATAGGGCTCAAATACACAAAAATCGAAGAGGCATGAGTCGAAAAGGGGGCGGGAAACCAAAATGTCAAATCGCCCCTTGAACCATCTCGGGAGAAGATATAATCATGATGCATGCCGACTGTGACGTCAGTTCAAAAAGTAGACCACGTGTCAACAAATCGACAATGCCATCTACTTCTCCCTTTTTGACTATGTCACCACCCTAAACTATAAGGTTAAACTCTTCGAAAGACGGGATCGACATTTCTGCCCATTGAAGATGTATGTCGCATACGCCTCTAACGAGCGGAGGGACTAGCTGTATGGGGCCAAATATAACCCTTCATGCCCTAGGACAAGAGGGTATGACCCCTCCCATACGCTTCTTATAATAGGGGTATGGTTTGGACGTAAGCAGGCGAACGATATCGCTCACGCTCGGGCGTCCCCATTAAGAGGACGTCGACTATGCTCCAATATCTTTTATTATTATTTTAAAGGAGGCCCCTTTCTATATAAAGGGGGCCTCCCCATTGTAACAGGACATGTGTTATTATCTAATAATACAACTCTCATTCTCTCTCTATTTTCTTAACTTCGATAAACAATTGTTCTTGAAGCTCTTCATTTTGCAATATTTTCTACATCACGACTAAATTGATCTCAGCTCTAGATTCACTACATTTTGTTACGATTTACCTCTTTTCTATCTTTTGATTGTTTTGAGATTATAAAGTAACAATTAATTTTTGAGCCAAACACAACTCTTTTGTTCCCAAGAGTAATCAAAAGTTGGCTATAAAGTTCTCGTCCACCCCAGCGAGAAATCATTATCGTCTAGTTCGACTAAAAAGACTCAACAATACACAAAACATGGCAAACCCTCCACTCCCTCCAAACGAGAATCCGAATCTTCCATGGATCCTAATTCAACCTCCATTACCACGGAATTATCGATCTCTATCGTGGGTAGATATAGGATTAATGGTTCATGCCATCTCTTTCAATATCATGTTGGAGGGGAGGGAGACAATAATTGTTCTACATAACACACACTACCTAGCATAACTTATCTAGGAAGGGGTTCGATTAGAAATGAACAATTATATGAACCAAGTTGAGCTAAACAATGTTTTTTCCCAATTGCTTGAAACATGACTACCAACTTCATTCAAACTATAAGGGGGGAACAGAACCTTGCACCACACTTTGTGCCACTCCATATCACAACTCCAATGATGGAAATCCCCTTCTTCACTAGAATGCACATGCAGACCATCCACAAACTTCAAATGCTCACAACATACAAAACATGCACTCTCAAGGACCTCCATAACCTCAAATGCCCAAAAATCAAGATCAAATGGAACACGTATGGAGGAAGAGGTGGGTCCTGTCAACTTAATACCACAAAACCTAGTCAAGAATTTAAACCTTGAAAAAGTAAAAATCTTTTCATTTACGGAGATGCAAGAGTAGAGGTAGATTCTTTTATGTCTAGTGACACTTTACAAATGCACAATGGACATAAGGCCTCCGCTGAACCCAACGGTTGGACAACATGCAATAGTGCCTTATTGGAGGAGGAACCAGATACATGCACCAAGGTTGAGGGAGAATGGGGAACTACACAACCAAACTCTCAACATGAATGGATCAACCACTTTCATAATATGGGACATACATAGAGGAAATAATGAAAACTTTAGGTTAAATTTTAAAGACTTGGTTGACACTTACCATCCCAGCATGGTCACGCTTCTAAAGACCAGGATGGATAGCCATCTTCCACTGCTCAACCCCTTTGGCTTCTCATATATGATTGAAATTCCAATGGAAGGATAATTAGGAGGAATGGTGATCCTATAGGACCATACAGTAATCAATGTCCATAGCTTTGTTCGTAGGAGCCAGGAAATTAGTGCTATAATTGAGGTAAACCCAACCCAAAAATCTTAGTTATTTACTTCAGTATATGCTAGTATGGATAAGAACCTTAGGAACAAAATATGGAATAACCACTTAGACATGCACGCTGCCAACAAGGGACCTTGGCTCGTGGGAGGTAACTTTAATAATGTCCTAGGTGCTAATGAAAAATAGGTGGTAAATGCGATAATTGCAATCTAACAGACTTAGGCTTTAATTGTTGTAATTTCACTTGGTCCAATAATAAAAATAAAAACAAAGGCCTCATCATGGAAAGATTTGATAAAGTCTTTGCTAATGAAGAATGCTTCAACATGTTCCCCAAGGTTGTTGTCACCTACCTACCTAAAACACACTCGGATCATAACTCCCTTTTGATAGAAATTACCCCTAAGAAAAATTATTCATTGAAAAAACCATTTAGGCTTGAAATATTTTGGTGTAGACACCCCGACTTTTTCAACCATGTGAAAAATAGTTGGAAGGATACAAACTATACACATGGCTCTAATAATTTCCTAGGAATGTCAAAAGATGGAAAATTATGCATTTTGTAGACATTTTTAGAAGTAAAAAAAGAATTATGCCAGACTTAAAGGTATTCAAGTCTCCAGCTATATTACCGTAGTAGCACATTCTTTCAAAATCTAGAAAATATGCTTCAAAGTGATTATAACAATATCCTTTGGACAGTAGACGATATTGGAAGCTTAGAGCCAAAATATCTTGGATCCAGAAAGGCGACGCAAACCCCAAATTCTTCCATATTACAGCACAAATAAATATTGTAGAAATATAATTACTTATTTCAAAGATGATAGTGGCTATTGGATACAATAATCCAGTAGAGATCCTTCAACATACCTCTCATTTGTTTGACCATGTTCAAAACCAACCATAGTTCGATCGGTTGATCAAGCATTAAAAGTATCCACGCACTTTCAACAATATAAATCTCCCAAAGCTTGATAAACAATTATTACCTACGGAAGTAGTCAATGCTATTTTTTTATTCAAACTTTTAAGGCATCAGGCCCCGATGGCATACACCTGTTCTTTTACAAAAAATACTAAGGCATAGTAGGGCACTCCATTATCGAACTTTGCTCACAAGTATTTTGTACTCAAACACTTCCTCCTGAATTAATAACACCTTTATCTACCTAATTCCAAAAGTTCCCAATTCAAACAACTTAAAAATTTAGACCAATAGGCCTCAATAATATTGTTTATAAAATTATCACTAAGATCATCGCTAACAGATTACAGCCCTTCATGCAATATATAATATGTCTATTCCAAGCAAGCTTTATCAAAGGAAGACGTGCCTGTGATAATATAGTAATAATCCAGGAACTTTAATCTCATTTCAAAAAAAAATGAAAGGGTACAAAGTTAATATGGTCTTAAAACCATATCCTGAAAAATCTTTCGACAGATTAGAATAGTCTTTCATCTAATAAACTCTCACTTTTTTCAATTTTTCTCAATTATAAAATGCCTCATTACGAATTTCATTTGCTATAGCAAGATTGCTACCTTGGTAAATGGGGCAACAACAAAATTATTTAGTCTAAGTAGGAGGATAATACAAGGTTTTCATCTATCATCCTATATCTTTATCATGTGCATGAAAATGCTCTCAGGACTAATCCTCCATCAAGTAGACATCCTCCTATGGGACACCAACCATCTAAGCAACTGAGACATGGGCATATTTCATTTATTCTTTGTGGATGGCCTTACACTAATGGCTAGAGCAAATACAAATAACTACAAAACAATCCACAATTGCCTTAACATGTTTTGCAAGCTCTCAAGGCAATGTATCAACCTCAAAAAATCTAAGATCCTTGTAACGATTCGACCGATCATTTCATGAGTTACCGCTCTGTGTCCCCTATTTCTGCTTCTTATTGTCTTGTTTTTTCCTTGTTTTATTATTTATTTCCATCTTTTTGAGCCGAGGGTCTATCAAAAATAGCCTCTCTGTCCTATCGGGGTAGCGGTAAGGTCTATATACATATTACCCTCCCCATACCCCACTTGGTGGAATTTTATTGGGTAGTGATTATTGTTGTTGTTTGGTTGATTGTTTCGGGTTCGAAGAGGTTTTTCAAAGTAATGAGACACTTGGTCATTTTTGAGTAAGCTTAGGCTGGAAATTCAATCGGATATTGACTTATGTGAAAAATGATTCGGATGTGAATTTTGATTGTTTGGATATCTTCAGACGTGATTTGGTACTTAAGATTGTGAACGGAATGTCTTTTAGAGGTGCGGAGTAGATTTAGGCTTGAATTGGCGAAACTGGAATTTTGGCATTTTTCGGTTGATAGGTGAGATTTTGATATAAGGGTCAGAATAGAATTCCAAAAGTTGGAGTAGTTCTGTGGTGTCATTTGTGATGTGTGTGCAAAATTTTAGGTCATTCGAACTAGGTTTGATAGAATATTTTATCGAAAGCAGAATTTAGAAGTTTTTTAAATTCTTAGGGTTGAATCCGATGATAATTTGGTATTTTGATGTTGTTTTGAGCATTCCGAGGTTTGAAAATAGTTTGAATAATGTTATAGGATATGATAGCATGTTTGGTTGAGGTCCTGAAGGCCTCGAGTGAGTTTCGGGTGGTTGAACGGATCAATTTCATGTTGGAGAAGTTGCATATTTTTGCTATTGGTGTTGCGGACAATCGGCATTCGCATTCGTGAGTAAGCCCTCGTATTCGCGAAGGGATGTGTTATGAGGCTGGAAGTTTGTCCTTTGCGTTCGCGATGTGGGTCTCGCATTCTGTGAGCATGTGATTTTTTTCCCAAGCAGTTAATTCTAAAATAAAATACAAAAATAATTTTTGATTACAATTGTTTTGATTAATGTGCAGAAAATACTAGTGTTTGTTTTAATTGTTAAAAAAATAAAAGTGAAGGAAATTTGAAATGAAATACAAAATGAAATTAATAAGAAAATATCACAAAATATAAAGGTAAATACTAGGAAATTGGGAAAAAATGAAGGAAAAATACAAAATTTTGAAAATAAAAGAACATACATCAGTATAAAATAAATACAACAAAAATAAGTCTAAAATATAAGGGAAAATACAGAATATTAAACAAATACAATTCAAAAATAACAAAAAATACAAAATACAATTCAAAATACCAAGGAATTGGGCCAAATACACAAATTACTTAGCCCAAAACAACACAACACAGACCAGGCCCAAACAATTTTAACCGGTCTGCCCAGGTATTAAGCCAAACGATGCCGTATAACACCACAAGATATGGGCCGTTGATGATTTGAATCGAATGGACCAGATAAGGCGGTGGCCTTGTACATAAAACAATATAGTCTAGCAATCAAATCTCAGTCGTTCATCTCATTAAATCAAACGGATGAGACCAGTGTCTCAATTAAGCAAAACGACGTAGTCTAGCTAATTAAATCTCAACCGTCTATCTTATTAATCCAACGGATGTGGGTAAATGTTCATTAAGTCAAACAATGTCGTGTTGAAGGCCAACTAATCTTGGCCGTTCATCTCAGCAAATCCAACGGCTGTTAAACAATAATACAATTTTAATATATAATCACACCCCCTTCCCATTCATTTTTAGTATACACACGGACACTCCTCACAAATGAAACCCTAGCCGTCCCAGAACCCTTCTTCTTCCCTCCCCTTCTCTCACAAGACCATCGAAACCCTACCGGTGGTCACTCTTCTATTACCTTCTCCGGCTCAGGCTACCCCTCTAAACACCCCTCTCCACCTTCTCACACAAGTACCCCATTAGCCTCACCCCAGAAAGCTCACCAGTCTCCCAATCTTGAAACTCTGTTCATCGAAACCCTAGCCGGCGACCACCAAGCTACGAACTAGCCTTTCACCTTAACACCCCAGAACCACCATAAGATGATTTATCACCCCATCATTGTCCCACACCTCGAATATATCCCAAACCCTTCGAATATCAAAAAATATCTCGCCGGAACCCTACTCCGACGAGCACCCAAAAACAAAACCTTTCAAAAACCTCACCCATGGTCTCTGAATACCCATCTCACACCCAAAGCAGACTTCCAAGAGTATATTTGGAAGATCTATAGTGAAAAAGACCCCAAGTCTCTGAGACACTAGGAAATCAAGAAAAGAAGAATGAAATAAAAAATAAAGAAGAAAAGAAATAATGAAAAGGAAAAAGAAAAGAAAAAGATGAAACCCTAAAGTTAAGTACCCTGAAACCTGCTTTTGTTCGGTGTCTTTATTTTCTTATCTGTTTAAAACTTGGGTCTGTTTAGAAAATCCCTATGCATGTTAAAATGGATTAAATACCCTGAATCCACCTCTGTTTTATACTTTTCTCTTTTGTGTTCATATTAAACCTGAGCTTATTACACGTGCATGCCTAAAATTGACTAAGTATTCCTAGTTCTGAATATAGCTACCTGTAAATCATATGTTAATTAGTTATTTTATGTAATTGATCAATAGATCCTATCTCGACTACGGGTTTGATTAGTTAAAATTCAACCATTATCAATTTGTCTCTCTGAGTTCTAATTAATTTTAAAGTTAGTCGTAATTAGGGCTATTTGTGCAAGATTACATAAACCTGGCTACATTTGCAATGTGATTTATATGTTTGCTTCTTCTGAACTTCTGAGTGCTTATGCACATTTAGGTTATATGTGTTAAATTTCTATTGTGGTTATATTTGCAACACATTGTGAGTCTTTGACTTTGTAAAGTCTATTTTGTGGCCATCTTTGTAAGATTAGTTAATCTTCAAAAGGTTACCTAGTTTGAAATTGGCTAAAAATTTAAAACGAGTCTCAGGGGTTATATTTTAAATATGATGATTACCCCAAGTCTTGACAGACCTAATGATAGGTCGGGTAAATATCATTGAGTGTAAAGGGTAAAAGGGAAAAGGGAATTGGTATTTATGTAGATTACATAGAGGTAATGAGGGTATAAATGACTTTAATGTTTGGTTTCACTGCAAATACATGAACAATAAGGGGTAAATTAGGCATAGTTAAAAGGAAAATGTGTAATAAACCTTTGCAAGTAAGGGCAACTAGGTAAAATCTGCCCAATAGAACAATAAGGAATAGCCTAGAACCTTCTAGCAGGGGTTAAAGTGTATTTCCTTTAGAATTTTGCTATACTTAATTGATTTAATTGAAAAAGAGCTGGGGTGGGAAATAGAAATAACAAATTCAAAATTCCCTACCAAATTTATTTTATAAATAGGTTGTTTCAAGCCTGAAAAAGGGGTTCCCAACTGGAGAGTTCCAACCTTCAAATAATTAGGGGTTCACTTTTCTGGTATACAATCTTAGAGTCAAAAACTCACTCGAAAGAGTTCTGAAATTTCAGAACTCTACTGGTCTTCTACTTAGCATACAATTCGAGTACTATTTCTGGATTCTTTGCTGGTTGTTCCTCTATTGTGTTTACTTCAACTTAGCTTGGATTTCTGTTTGCTCGAGTTATTTGCTGGTTGCCTACTAAGTTTGGAGACTTGCTATGTTAATTGCTTATGTTCACTGTTGATATTTGGTTGCTGCTATTGCTGATTTCTCTTCTCCTCCATCCCTTAGAACTCATTGTTTTCCTTTCATTTGATCGGGTACACTACTATGTCCTGAAGGTGTAATTGAAACATGATGAAGGAATGAAATTGTTGATTAATTTTGCTGAAGCTGTATTTCTATTTTTTTTATATTTGTTGTTATAATTTGTAGATTTCTTGTAATTCATTTAGGAATTGGATGTAATAAGTACTAGACTAAACTCGATTTAGACTAAATTAGTAGTAGATATTACTGTAGTAAAACGTATAGGTTAGTTATAATGGTCACCTAAATCTAAAATAAAAACAGGCAAAAACACAGCTATTACACTTAGATTTATATATGCTCTGAAATTAGACATGCAATATTAGTACTTAACTATTTTGTTAGTTGAAGTTCTGAATCACAATCATTTAACTCAAAAAGTATAAGTAGTTTTGAATTTCAAATTATATTACTGTTTATCCTTACTTAAAAATGATTTAGCTACAAATTTGCTTTCAGAGTCTGCGATTTGATAACAGTAGTTCAAGCATGCTTAGTTAAAATTAGAATACCGTTTTCTTCAGTTAAAAATAAAGTGACAAAAAATAATCCTGCAACCAGTGTCAAGATAACGATTTGAATATCAGATTTTTCCATGTAGAATAATAACATTGATATAAACTATTGTGTTAGAATTCTTAATTAATTATAAAATATTGAAATCAGTAGTGACTAAATGTAAATTGGCGTTTAAACTTTTAATACTTACATTCATAAGTGCTGCTAAAATGATAATTAGTTCCTATCCTACTTTAAATATGAACGATTTGGGCCTCAACGGGAAATCAGGCCTGGATCAAATTGAAATGGAATTCAGGCCTTCGAATAGGAACAGAAATATATGCTGGGCTCTAGAGGCCCAGTTGTATTTGACTATGAACTGTTAGGCAGTCTGAAGTCCAGGCCCAATAATGGATAATGGCCTGGACTCCAATATTAATAATCTGAAATTAATACAAAAATAGTCATATATTAGAAAAAACAAAAATAGAAAATATAGTGCACGAATAGGATTGACCTTTAAAAATAAGGGATGAGCCTCGTTACAAAAAATGAAAACACATGGGGCCCCCAAATAAGTTTCAACATAAAAACTCTAGATTCGGAAGGACCGTTTAGTGAATTACACGGTCTCCCAAAGTTAATGAAGACGTAGATACTTTAGGCGCGATTAATAATATTACATTCCTAATACGGGTGTACATTTATGTGACCCAAATCCAAATCCTGGCGAAGTTGAAATGCACTAAAGTCACAGGCGTACTGGTACGGTGTGACTCGAAATGCGTTTTTGCGACGTCGCAATTCTTAAAAATGACAAAGCGGGACATTAATAATGCATAAAATTGAAGCATATAAATAAATCAGATAAAAACAAATACAACAGTTGAGCGACCGTGCTAGAACAACGGAATCCGGGAGTGCCTAACACCTTCTACCGGGTTACCAGAATTCCTTATTCGGACTTCTGATTTCGTGGACTATTAACAGAGTCATAATTTCCTCAGTTTGGTATTAAACATGTGACTTGGTACACCATTATTTTCACAAGTGGCGACTCTGAAATTTAATAAATAAATCTCGTTCTGAATGTCCTTTAATTGGAAAAACTCCTTCCCTGTTATTACTATATCCCTTACCGGGGTGTAGTATTTATAAGTGGTATAAGAAAAAAGAGGTGTGACATCTCTGTCAACTCTGCCGGGGATAAGAAACCCAGAACTTTTGTTCAGATTTTAAGAATTCGAGCTCAATTAAATTGTTATTTTTGTTTATATATGATTTCCTTATATGCTTTGATCAACGTGCTATATGTTTACCACTTTTATATTACGTGAACTGTATATATAAATTGTGCCAAAAACCCTTCTCTTCTTACCTCCGGGGATGTGCTTACTCATTGAGACTCCCCTTTCTTTTATGTCATACCCAAAAAAGAAATAGAGGCCAGAAAAGTTACAAAGTCGGACGATCTCGCGGGTCCCCGATACATAGCCCCCTCCTCGATCTGAGTTGTCTGCTCGGGTACACAGTCTAGTACCTTTGAAAATCAGGATATTGAGCCTAGAATTCGGACGATTATTTGCATCACATCTGACTTAGGGGACTCAACACTGGGGTTGGGTCCATCTAGGACAGGTAACCTGGATATCAAAGACCGAGCATGATTACGTGTTGCATTTATTTGTCCTAGACTATTATGCTGACCGGCCAAATACCTAAGAACAAAAGGAGAGAAAAATAGTGAATTCTAGAATAGCGATACTTAAATACTGACGAAATGCTATCGAAATTGAGAAAAAAATGAAAACAGTCGTTTTAATTTTGTCAAAATATTTGGTCTAAAAATAATTTGACCAAACTATGGTGGTTTGATTCTCACCACTAGGCGAGATATGTAGGCAACCCGTGAGGGGTCCAACCACCCCTTTTTAAAAAATAACCAAAAAATGTGAAGTTTACAATTTTTAATAAATCAAAGTGATGCAGTTTTTGAAAATAGTCGAATGTTCCGAAAGGACGCCGAAAGGCTGTTTGCGCAAAACTGGCCACTTTTGAAGTTGTTTCCCTTAAATAATAATAGCCTTGAAATCTTCAAACGAAGTATTGAAAGGCTAAGTTCACAAATAGGGATTCTTTTGAAGAAAAGTTTTCTTTGAAAAAATATTTTTGTTTTTGAGTCAAATAATATGAGTTTAAATCGCCTTTAATAAATGTGCAAGATGAGCACAATGCAAAACGAACCCTTTTCACTAATGAATAAGATCCCTTTGGAGTTACGACTATGGTGGAATCATTTGGGCCAAGATGGACAAGATTGGGTCAATAAATATTTGAAAGATCTTACTGGGCTGCTTGATATCGTACCTCGAGGCTATATTATTCGAGCTTTAGTTGCCTGCTAGGATCCCGCACACAATGTGCTCCATTTCTCGGACTTTGAGCTCACTCCGACATTAGAAGAGATTGCTAACTACATCGAAAAGGGTGAGGTTCCCTTAAAATACAAGTATCTGGTTGCACCAAGAGCCATCACTGTGCACAGATTCCTCGATTCTTTGAAAATAGCCAGAAATGTTCACAATGAAGTTTTGGTCCACGTGTTTTGCACCATGAACTTTATATACTACAGATATGTCCATGTTGGAGGATTTAATGTTCCAACAAACAAACTCTGCGGCAAAGCAAACCGGGCTAAATGGGAGGAACATAGGCGCTTTGCCTTCATGGTAGCCTTTCTAGGGTTAATGATATTTCCAAGGAAAGACGGGAACATCGACATCAGAGTTACCGGGATTGCTAGTACTCCCCTTACACATGACAACAGTACTTTGGCACCAATGATAGTGGCTGATATCTTTCGTGCTCTCACAGCCTGCAAAGCGGGAGAAGATTTCTTCGAGGGGTGTAATCTACTACTTCAAATGTGGATGATCGAGCATTTATACCACCACCCTCAGTTTTTGAGTTATGGATCATCTGAAAAAACTTGTATCGAAGAATTCTACATGAGGACAAAAGAGGCCAAGTTGCTAGAAGGATCAAAAGGTTGGGTCACCTACTTCCGATCACTTACTGCTAGCCAGTAGAATGTGCATACGGATGGTTGCCCATTAATGAAGTCATATACATGCCAGCAGAAGGGTCACATTTCCTTTTAATGGGTCTCAATATTTTCCAACCTCATGCACCATACCGAGTATTACGGCAACTCGGAAGATATCAAATTGTGCCAAAATATGGGGATCTTAGTCTTCAAGCAATAAAGATTAGTCCCGATGGGCAATTTCCGGAAGCAAAAGTCCGGCAATATGGAATGAGTGCCAATGTCTGAGAGTGGACACTTGTCTGAGAGATCGAGCTAGAGGTGAAGTGTCACCTGGGTATTCTGCATGGTACCGTAGAGATTTCGAGCATGAAAGACCGACGAAGAGACCCCACATTCAAGAATTTGCTGAGCTATCAAAGGAACAATGGGATTGGCTGGCCAAGGAAAATGAATATCGAGCCATAATCAGTATGTTGGAGAAACAATTTCAGGACCTCAAATTCCAAGGCAGCTTACAAGCAGCGGTCGATGTGAAAAGAAACAGTTGATTAAAGAGAATGAAACATTCAAGGCTCAGATTGTAAAAATGAGAGCAACAACCAAAACCCCAGTTCGACTTGCCCGAGATGAAAAGCTAATTGATAATTTGCGGCGCAAGGTGAATGACTATAGCTTTGATCTAGATAAAGCTGAGAAGAAATTAATTGGGGTTCGAAAACAATTGGCTAGGAATATTGAAGAAAGGGCTCGGATGATCCAAAAGTTAAAGGATGAACATAATGTTGAAGTTGCTCGGCTAAGGAAAAAGATTGTCACGGCCGATGTCAAAAGTAGCAAACAAGCAAAAGAATTTGACGTAGAAAGAGAGCGCTGCTACATGGCCATGGCTCAATTAGAATTAGAGCTACAACAACTTCAAAAGAAGAGCCAGCAAACCTTGGATGCTCGTGCCGAACAGATTGGGAGGTTGCTTCAAGAGAAAGGGATTATCGGGGAAAGAATTGTCAACATTGCTCACTATATTACACAGAAATGCCAACTCTACGAGGATATGACCCAGTCCACATTTGCCGCAGCAGCAATGATCTTTGTGAAACAAATAATGATAGAACTAGATAAACTCCAAAGGGGATTAGCATATAGGCCCGCGGTAAGACCAAACGATGTCTCGCGGGCACTAGGAGCTTTAATGTATATATATGACATGAATTTTCTGTATTTTTATTTTTCGCATTTAGAAGATTGTAGTACAACATCATCTTTTGTAATCAGTGATTAAGTATCAATTGAAAATCCTAAAGTTGTCATTATTTTTTCCTTACATCCAATATCGTGTGCGATAGGCAAACATATAGGACTGAAAAACGAAAGAAAATGAAAAAACAAACAATGAAAATGAAAAAATGATGAAAAAAAAGAACATGGGTGGAAAGAAAAGGAAAATCCAAAAAAAAAAGAAAATTGGCAGAAAGATCAATAATGCCGGGATAACGCATAATTGCCAGGCAAAAGATGTGTTTTCAAAGCTTGTGATGTTCCTCTATTATGATCCAAGTATTAACAAGTTTTTATCGTTGATCAGTATCAGATAAAGCAGTTAGCAACTGGCATTCTGCCACATCACAACTCCAACACTCGTTCTAAAAGCATGATGAAAGCAGTTACCCAAGAAATTGAGCCGACAATCATGGATCCCGTGCAAGAGGAGGAAGTAGTAGATGTGAATAGCATGAAGGAAGAAATGTATAAGCTTAAATAGCAGATGTCGGAAATGTATTAGGCTTGGTCGAGGGGACATCCCTTACCTACTTACCCAGCCAACCCCATATATATTCCTCCACCAGTCCTGAACTAAGATCCACCCACCATGAACTCGTCTTCTACATACCCTACATACCCACACTATTACACCACTACATCACAAGTACCACCCTCACTTCCTAAACAAGCTCCACTACCACCACCCCAGGTTGCTCCAGTGTATGTGGCACCACCACTAGCTGATTTACACAAATCCTCTAGTGAGACTGTATTTCATATCCAGGATAATCATTACTACCCTCCAGAACCCACCTTCAGACAACATGATTCGTATACCCCACTTATCAATATGACAAAAGAGGAGAAACCCGTTAGAAATCCTGAACAAGAGGAGATGGCCAGGAAAATAAAGAGCCTTGAGTAGTCGTTTCGCAATATGCAGAGTCTGGGAGGAGTTAGTGTGGCATACAAGGACTTGCGTTTGGTCCCCAAAGTACAACTACCAGCTGGGTTTAAATTGCCGAAATTTGACATGTATGATGGTCATGGTGATCCAGTGGCCTATCTGAGAGGTTATTGCAGCAAAATGCGTGGAGCTGGGAGGAAAAGATGAACTACTTATGGCCTATTTTAGTCAAAGCCTCAGCGGCTCAGCACTGAAATGGTACACCTGTCAAGATCATACCCGATGGTTCATTTGGGATGATTTGGCTCAATCATTTGTGAACCATTTTCAATATAATATGGAAATCATCGCGGATAGGTTGTCATTGACTAAAATGAAAAACAAAAGCCCGGAGAAAGTTTTCGGGAGTATGGTTTCAGGTGGAGAGAGTAGGTAGCTCGTGTGGATCCACCAATGAAAGAAGGAGAAATGGTAGATTGTTTCTTACAAGCTTTGGAGCCGACATACTACGGGCATCTAGTGTCTGTAATCGGAAAGACCTTTAATGAGGTAGTAAAAATGGGGAGTTTTGTTGAAGAAGGTTTGAAAATGAATAAAATCATGAGTTATTAAGCCATCAAGGCTACAAATCAAGCAATTCAGACGGGGACGGGAGGAGCAATTGGGAAGAAAAAGAAAGAAGAAGTGGTAGTTATAGAGGGAAGGTCTTAGTCTTAGGGCCCCAACCCATATCATCATCAGCCTCGTCTATATCAACCATACCCACCAACACCGTATAACCTACCTCAACATTATTACCCTTCGAAAGGTCCTCAGTTTTTTGTCCAGCATGCCCAGTCATACCCACCACCTCCTCATTCATGGCGAACCCCAGCATCCCAGAATGTCTACCATGCCCAAAATACATACCCGCCACCAAAAACCTACAAAACTCCCAACAGAACCAGTTTCCGTCCCGACCCTGAAGTCAAAAGTGACAGAGCTCAAAGAATTCACTCCTTTGGGAGAATCATATACCAACTTATTCCACTGGTTAAGACAACTAGGGATGATGAGTCCTATTGAGCCTAAAATTCCCAATCCTCCACCATGAAACTTAGATCAATCCATCCATTGTAAATACTGTTCAGGGGCGTTGGGACATGACACGGAGAAATGTTGGCACCTAAAATCTGCAATACAAGAGCTCATTGACTCCAGAAGAATTGAGGTACAAGCTCCCGTGACTCCCAAAATAATGCAAAATCCTTTGCCTGCACACCATGAAACATATATGATAGAGCTAGTACAAGGAGAAAGCTGCAAAAAGCCCTCTCAGACTATGATGACAATCAAAGCAAACAGCAAGATGGAGGAGAAAGTCGGGAGTGAGAAAGTATCAATTGAGCCACCTGTAAGTCAGCTAGTAGTGGTAATTGAACCTGAACCTGTAAAAGTGATAGTACTTGGGGTGAAGCCCATATTGACTGTGAAAGGGGCACATATAGAACCAGTTGTTACCAAGCCGGTCGTCAGATGCCGATTTTGAACATCAAAGTCGTACCTTGGAATTATGACAAGGTAACTGTCATGTACAAAGGAAAAGAAGTCAAGGGGGAGATCTGCGAAACCCATGGTTTGACCCGATCTGGGAGATGTTTTGCTCCTGATGATTTGAGGAAGACAAAAGTTGTGAAAGAAAACCTGGCCCATGTGAAGAAAGCGGTCACCGAAGAAGAAATTGAAGAGTTCCTAAAGAAAATGAAAGCTCAAGATTACTCCATAGTTGAGCAATTGAGGAAGACACCCGCTCAAATATCTTTGCTATCTCTGTTGATTCATTTCGATGAACACCGAAAGGCGTTAATGAAGATCTTAAATGAAGCTCATGTACCAGAAAAGATCACAGTGTGTCATTTGGAAAAGATTACAAACAAAATCTTTGAGGCAAATAGGATAACATTCTCAGACGATGAACTACCATTAGAAGGGACAGTGCACAATAAGGCGTTACACCTTACAGTGAAGTGTGAGCAATCAGTGGTGCCCCGTGTCTTGGTCGATAATAGGTCGAGTGATAATATTTGTCCTTTATCTACTCTGGGAAAACTAAAGATTGACCATGAAAGAATTCATAGAAACATCATATGTGTGAGAGGATTCGACGGAGGTGGAAAGAATATTGTTGCAGATATCATATTAGAACTCACCATCGGACCAGTTGAATTCACCATGAGGTTTCAAGTGTTGGACGTTGGTGTGTCCTATAACCTCCTGTTAGCACGTCCATGGATCCACGCGGCAAAAGCGATGCCTTCTTTACTACATCAAATGGTGAAGTTTGAATGGGATCAGCAAGAGATAGTAGTGCTGGTGAATATAATGTTTGCTATGCCATCACGCCATTCGAAGAAGTCGAGGGTGACAAAGGTCCTTGGGTGTACCAAGTGATGGACATTGTGACTGTTAACAAGATATCTGAAGGAGAAAGCATCCCGGTACCCAAAGTAACCCCTGTGGCGGTCATAGTTGCTAAGGAAATGTTAAAGAACAGGTTCTCTCCGGGAAAAGGTATAGGACTTGCTCTGCAAGGAATAACACAACCAGTTCATCTTCCGGGTAGAACTAATACTTTTGGCTTGTGTTTCAAGCCGACCATCATCGATATACAGAGAGCCAAAAGATTGACAAAGAAACGATGGACCTTCCCCAAACCTATCCCAAAACTCTCATATTCCTTCATCAAGCCTGATACAAGAAGACGTCCGGCGACTGTCACGCCGGGTCATGCATAGATAAGGCCAGATGAAAAATTGTTTGAAAGGTTTGAGATGTTGTTTGAAGGTGTGAATATGATAGAGGCAGCCGAGGGAACAAGCATGATGGATGTTTAGTTTGTTGGACCCCAGATCAGGCTAAATAACTGGGAAGCTACTCCTCTTCTAATCAGGGGGGAGTTGCGGTAGTTAGCTTTAATGTTCCATTCCTAAATCAGTCTTGTTTCAAAAATTGTAATCCTATGTTTCGTCTAGTCAAATGTATCCAAAACCTTGTTACCTTTAAAAGTTTAATGAAATGCAATTTCTTTCTTCCTCTATTTTTGTAACCTTATTTTCTTTTCTTGTACAGTCCAGTTTTTGCTGATTTCAATGATGTGTCATGTATGAAGGATTCCCGATCCGGTCTTGATACTCAAATAGTTATACAAGAAATTGAAAATAATAATGAAGTGGAATATGAGGATGAGGAAGTTTTAGAGGAAATTAGTAAGGATTTGAGCCACTACAAAGAGAAACCCAAACAAAACTTAAATGAGACAGAGTCCATTAATTTGGGGGATGAGGAGAATATTCGGGAAATAAAGATTAGTCTACACTTAGAGGCCTCACTCAAAGAGGACTTGATCAAGTTATTACATGAGTACAAAGATATATTTGCCTGGTCTTATGATGACATGCCAGGGCTCAATACTGATTTGGTGGTACATAAGTTGCCCATTTATCCGGAATGTCGGCCTATTAAGCAGAAGTAGAGAAAGTTCAAAACGAATATCAGTGTGAAAATAAAAGAAGAAGTCAACAAGCATTTTGAGGCAAAGGTCATACGGGTCACCAAATACCCCACTTGGTTAGCCAATGTCGTACCTATTTCGAAGAAAGACGGAAAAACCAGAGTGTGTGTTGATTATCAAGACCTTAACAAAGAACGTCCAAAAGATGATTTCCCATTGCCAAATATCTAAATATTGATCAACAATTGTGCCAAACATGAGATTGGTTCTTTTGTGGATTGTTATGCGGGTTATCATCAGATCTTGATGGACGAGGGAGATGCAGAAAAGACGGCCTTTATCACACCTTGGGGAACATATTGCTACAGCGTAATGCCGGTTGGGTTGAAAAATGCTGGAGCTACATATATGAGATAAATGACCACTATGTTTCATGACATGATACATCGAGAGATAGAAGTATATGTGGATGATGTTATTATTAAATCCAAAAAGCAATGCGATCATGTCAAGGACTTGAGGAAGTTCTTCTAGAGGCTTCGAAGATACAATCTCAAGCTCAATCCAGCAAAATGTTCTTTTGGAGTACCATCAGGAAAGTTGGTTCGTGGTAAGTCGACGTGGTATCGAACTAGACCCATCAAAGATAAAAGAAATTCAGAACTTGCCTCCGCCAAAGAGCAAGAAAGAGGTGATGAGTTTGTTGGGCAGATTGAATTATATTAGCAGATTTATTGCTCAGCTGACGTCGACCTGTGAGCCCATTTTCAAATTATTGAAGAAAGATGATACGGTGAATTGGACTGAGGAATGTCAAGATGCATTTGACAAAATCATGGAATATCTGGCCAATCCTATTGTGTTGGTTCCTCCAGAACCTGGAAGGCCCTTGATCCTGTATCTGACCGTGCTGAATAATTCTTTCGGCTGTGTCCTGGGGCAGCATGATAAAATAGGGAAGAAAGAGCAAGCAATAAACTATCTCAGTAAGAAATTTACATCTTACGAGGTAAAGCATACTCAGCTGGAAAGAACATATTGTGCTTTAACATGGGTTCCACAGAAATTGAAACATTACTTGTCAGCTTACACCACTTATCCCATATCTCGTCTGGATCCCCTGAAATACATATTCCAGAAGCCTATGCCCACAGGAAGGCTCGCTAAATGGAAAATCCTGCTTATTGAGTTTGATATTGTTTATGTAACTCGCACCGCAATGAAGGCACAAGCAGTTGCTGATCATTTGGCAGAAAATCCAGTGGACGATGAGTATAAACCACTAAAGACATATTTTCATGATGAGGAGACAATGAATATCGAAGAATTGGAACAAGACGAAAAGTAGGGTTGGAAATTATACTTCGATAGGGCTGTCAATAGAAAAGGAGTCGGAATTGGAGCAGTGCTCATTTCAGAAATGGGTCAGCATTATCCTCTTACCGCTCAGCTCCGCTTTTTCTATACTAATAACATGGCCAAATATGAAGCATGTATATTGGGATTAAGAATGGCAATAGACATGGGTGTTCAAGAGATTTTGGTCATGGGTGACTCGGATCTCTTGATACATCAAATTCGGGGAGAATGGGAGACAAGGAATTTGAAGCTTATACCATATCGACAGTGTCTACATGAACTATCTCAAAGCTTTCAATCCATAGAGTTCAAGCATATCCCAAGAATGCACAATGAAGTTGTAGATGCTCTGGCCACATTGTCATCCATGTTGCACCATCCAGACAAAGCTTATATATATCTATTAAAAATCCAAGTTCATGATCAAAATGCTTATTGTTTTATGGTGGAAGAGGAACTTGATGGTGAACCATGGTTCCATGATATTAAAGAATATTTGAGGATGGGGGTGTACCCGGTGCAAGCTTCGGGAGATCAGAAAAGGGCTATAACACGACTAGCGAGTGGATTTTTCTTCAGCGGAGGGATTGTATACAAGAGAACCCTGGATTTGGGCTTACTATGATGTATAGATGCACAGCAGGCCATTACAATCATGGCTGAAATACATGCAGGAACTTGTGGACCTCACATGAGTGGATATGTTTTAGCCAAGAAAATACTGAGGGCTGGATATTATTGGCTCACTATGGAGCGAGATTGCATTAGATATCTACGAAAATGCCATCAACGCCAGATACATGGAGACTTGATTCATTCTCTGCCATATGAGTTGCATACAATGTCAGCACCATGGCTTTTTGTCGCTTGGGGCATGGATGTCATCGGTCCGATAGAACCCGCAACATCTAATGGGCACACGTTTATTCTGGTAGCCATTGATTATTTCACTAAATGGGTGGAGGCGAAGACATTTAAAGCAGTAACAAAGAAGGCAGTAGAGGATTTCGTACATACAAACATCATCTGCCGCTTGGGGATTCCCAAGGTGATTATTACGGATAATGGGGCCAATCTTAACAGTCATCTCATGGTGTAGGCATGTCACAAGTTTAAAATCTTGCATCGAAATTCTACACCTTATCGGCCTAAAGCAAATGGAGAAGTTGAAGCTGCAAATAAGAATATTAAGAAAATTCTTCAAAAAATGGTAGAGGAGTCGAGACAGTGGCATAAAAAATTACCATTTGCTCTAATGGGTTATCGCACTACTGTGCAAACTTCAATTGGTGCAACCCTTACTTATTGGTGTACGGAACAGAGGCGGTGATACCTGCAAAAATTGAAATATCTTCCCTCCAGATTATAGCTGAGGCTGAAATTAATGAGGATGAATGGGTAAACATCGGGTTAGAGTAATTGAGCTTGATCGACAAAAAAAGATTGGCAGCAGTATATCATGGATAACTGTACCAACGGAGGATGGACAGAGCATATAACAAGAAAGTACGTCAATAGAAATTCGAGGTTGGACAATTGGTATTGAGACGTATTTTACCACATTGGGCCGAAGCACAATGAAAGTTTGCGCCTAATTGGTAATGGCCGTTTATGGTATCCCGGGCATTGTTCAATGGAGCTTTATATCTAACAGATCTAGAAGGGAAATGTGTAGCGACTGCCATTAACTCTGATGCAGTTAAGAGATATTACGTATGATTCCTTTCATGTATACAATTGTATTTGTCATAATTTTGAAATTGAAATGAGGAAGGTATTTTATTTCTCTATCCAAACACTTTACCCATTGCTACCCCTTTTGAGCCTTATTATATTATTCTTTCGTACCCCTCTCTCGAAATCAATGATAAAGTCAAAATGAATGATGAAATGAAAAGAAAAGAAAAAAAAAGATTGAAAGAAAAGAGAAAAAGGAAAATTTTGAAAAAAAAAGGGCGAAAAAGAAAAGATATGAAAAAAAAGAGAAGAAAGAAAAAAAATATATATACAAAAGAAGAAATCGGGAAAAGTCAAAAGGTGAAGAAACCTTATTAGTATGAGCTACGTCTGACTTGATCCCGAAAGGGTACGTAGGCAGCCTCAATGAGGTTCAGTCACGACAGAAATAAAATCTAAGTTTCCCCAAAAATTGAAACTGGGCAAAAGTTATATTTTTATGATTCCGAAAGTTGTAATTGTTTTGAATCCATGTTATAAATTTGAGCCTTTATACCCTTCTTTCTGAACCCATCCAAAAGCCACATTACGGTGTAAAGAAAGACCTTCTGATTAATCTCAAGGGAATGACAATGCAATGAGAATAAGGGAAACATATCATGGACAGTACCCGGGAGTCAGAAGAAAGAAAACATAATAAAAATATATGAGAGAGTCTTATTGGTGAAAACCCTCACGGGCACCATAAGGCGTATGTGAGTTGAGAAGAAAAAAAATAAAATGAGAGAGTCTTATTGGTGAAAACCCTAACGGGCACCATAAGGCGAATGTGAGTTGAGAGAAAAATAAAAATGAGAGAGTATTATTGGTGAAAACCCTAACGGGCACCATAAGGCTAAAGTGAGGAATGACCTGATGAAATGAAAATGGCAAGTCAAGAAAGGTTTGGGTTAAATGAAAGGAGAAATCAAAGACAGTTGGGATTTGGTTGGACAGACTGGGTCCGATATCCAAATGCATGGCATGGTCAAAGGAATCAGCTTTCCTACCCAGATAAGGTTTGTCTTTTACTTCAAAATATCCTCACCTCTAAATTCAGGGTCATTGCATTTAATTTTATTTGTTCAAAACCAGTTGCCTGTTGCAAGCTAACTACCAGCTTCTCATGTTGGATGGCACATTGATACTGGGTACTTCAAGGGACAAGAGAAAATAAAATAAAACATGGCGATCATATAGCCAAAGGGAATAAAATAGAAAAAGAAAGAGAAAACAAAAGGGGATTACAATGAAAGAACTGGGAGGACAACCATGAAAATACGGCAAAGCAGTACAAAGCAAGATGAGGCAGATGGTGGATGCAAGGCCAACAAGAATGCCAGTTGTTAACCATCATATTATAACTAGCAAATTGTTCGCTGATTAAGACAGGGACAAAAGATTCAAATTCTTACTAATCACTTCAAAGTTAATGTGACCAATGTGGGAGAAGTAATCAAAAAAGAAGTAACGGTGAAGGAAGAAATCCACGACGGAAGAATCAATAATCGGGAACCTACTCGAACAATGAGGGAGGTATTATCTTTTATTTTTAAAAGCTACACCCAGTTATCAAACTGGGGGAATACTTTTCTGCATTTTTAATTTCTGCATCAGGCGCCCACCTGGATAACAAGGGAATACATTTCTACATTTTTTAAATTTTTGCGTTAGGCGCCCACCTGGATAACAACAGAATATTTTCTGCATTTTTAATTTCTGCATCAGGCGCCCACCTGGATAACAAGGGAATACTTTGCTGCATTTTTTATTTCTGCATCAGGCGCCCACCTCGATAATAAGGGAATATTTTTGGCATTTTTAATTTCTGCATCAGGCGCCCACCTGGATAAAAAGGGAATACTTTTCTGCAATTTTAATTTCATGCATCAGGCGCCCACCTGTATAACAGGGGAATATTTTTCTGCAAATTTTTAATTTTTGCATCAGGCGCCCACCTGGATAACATGGGAATACTTTTCTGCATTTTTAAATTTCTGCATCAGGCGCCCACCTGGATAACAAGGGAATATTTTCTACATTTTTAATTTCGGCATCAGGCGCCCACCTGGATAACAAGGGAATACTTTTCTGCATTTTTAAAATTTTGCTCAGGCGCCCACCTGTATAACAAGGGAATACTTTCTGCAAAATAAAAATGTTCTTTTATCTAACAAGTAACAGCATGATATATTGAAAGCCCCATACTGGGGCAGAAAAATGTTTTCTTTATTTTTTATTAAGCAGGCACCAACCCGGAGAACAGGGAAACACATTTTGAAGTTATACAAGCAAAATGAAGCAATATGTTTGAAGCAAGTTACAAGCAAGAAGATTTACCGAAGACTGGAAGATACAAACAAAAAAACAAGATGCAAGATGAAAGATCAAGGCAATACAAGACACAAGACATAGATAGGATTTTTGTAATTCATAGACCATAGCTTAGGCTAGTTTCTTTTATTTTACCATGGTGTAATAAGGAGTCAGTCAGCAGTAACAACAGCAACAACAGTGAAATTACAGTCCCTGATAGTTTCGGCTACTAGACATTCCCGAACTACAGTGACCTGATTCCTGTATAGCCCAGGATATGTAGGCAACCTCTAAAGCAGGCTGCAGTCAAAACTTTTCAAAAATGCTTCATACGGAATATACGAGTGGGCAAAAATCCCTCATTACTACTCACTTTTCTTTGCACTGAAACTCTTCGTGTTCCCGAGCAAAGAGGGGCAGTTGTCGTGATTTTTGCCCCAAGCAGTTCATTCCAAAATAAAATACAAAAATGATTTTTGATTGCAATTGTTTTGATTAGTGTGTAGAAAATAGGAGTGTTTATTTTACTTGTTAAAAAAATAAAAATGAAGGAAATTTAAAATGAAATACAAAAGGAAAATTAATTGGAAAATATCACAAAATATAAAGGTAAATACTAGGAAATTGGGAAAAATTAAGGAAAAATACAAAATTTTGAAAATAAAAGAAAATACATCAGTATAAAATAAATACAAGGAAAATAAGTCTAAAATATAAGGGAAAATACAGAGAATTAAATAAATACAATTCAAAAGTAACAAAAAAATACAAAATACAATTCAAAATACCAATAAATTGGGCCAAATACACAAATTACTCAGCCCAAAACAATACAACACAGACCAGGCCCAAACAATTTTAACCAGTCTGCCCAGGTATTACGCCAAACGACACCATATAACACCACAAGATCTGGGCCGTTGATGATTTGAATCGAATGGACCAGGTAAGGCGGTGGCCTTGTACACAAAACGACGTAGTCTAGCAATCAAACCCCAGCTGTTCATCTCATTAAATCAAACGGATGAGACTAGTGTCTCAATTAAGCCAAACGACGTAGTGTAACTAATTAAATCTCAGCCGTCTATTTTATTAATCCAACGTATGCGAGTAAAGGTTCAGTAAATCAAACGATGTCGTTTCGAAGGCCAACTAATCTTGGCCATTCATCTCAGCAAATCCAACGGCTGTTAAAGAACAATACAATTTTAATATATAATCATACCCCCCCCCCATTCAATTTTAGTATACACACAATCCTCACAAACGAAACCCTAACTGCCCCAAAACCCTTC
Organism: Nicotiana noctiflora; assembly: GCA_032618575.1. Taxonomy (NCBI): domain Eukaryota; kingdom Viridiplantae; phylum Streptophyta; class Magnoliopsida; order Solanales; family Solanaceae; genus Nicotiana; species Nicotiana noctiflora. The sequence goes on from JASVEL010007556.1 coordinate 34,594, forward strand.
TTCCCTCCCCTTCTCTCACAAAACCACTGGAACCTTACCGGTGGTCACTCTTCTGTTACCTTCTCCGGCTTAGGCCACCCCTCTAAACACCCCTCTCCACCTTCTCACACCAGCACCCCATTAGCCTCACCCTAGAAAACTTACCAGTTTCCCAATCTTGAAACTCCGGTCACCGGAACCCTAGCTGGCGACAACCAAGCTACGAAATAGCCTTTCACCTTAACACCCCAGAAGCACCATAAGACGATTTATCACCCCGTCATAGTCCCACACCTCGAATATATCCCAACCCCTTCATATATCA
>JASVEL010007557.1:0-118710 GCA_032618575.1 Nicotiana noctiflora
TAATATGGCTATAATTTTCGATAGTTTTGAACAAATGATTTTATTAGTTTTTCTTTTTATATATTCAAGTTTTAATATTATTCTGAATTAGCTTTTTTTATTATTAAGTTATGAAATTTCGTATTTATTAAAATAATAATAAAATAATTCCGAAAAAAAATATTTTCTGTTTAAACATATATTAAAATCTGTTTCATTAAGTTTTTTTGTCATAAATTAGATAAATGTTGCATTTTTAATTTCTAGATTAATTAAGATATTTCTTTATTTATAAAAAACTAAAAAAAAAATATAGGAAAATGTAGTCATTTTAGGATTATTTTGTTAATAAATGAGACGAGCCTCGCCAAATAAATCGCAAAAACTGTGAAGCCCTCATAAGTGTATATATTTAGAAATCCGAGATTGGCCGTTTAGTAAATTTTCACGGCATTCTCAAAATAATAATGCGTTAATAGTTTTAAGTGCGTATTTAATAATTGTACCTCCTTAAACTCGGGTACACATTTATGTGACCCCAATCCAAATCCCAATGAAGTCGGAATATATCAAAAATTGCGGACACATTTATGTGACGAAATTCGAGATATATTCTCACGACATTATAATTTTTCTTCTAACAATTAAAACGGTTTGGAGTGGTAGTTTGCACACTAGTTCATATTTGTATTAAAATCAGATAATCAAGCCTAATATAACAGTTGAGCGACCGTGCTAGAACCACGGAACTCGGGAATGCCTAACACCTTCTCCCGGTTAACAGAATTCCTTATCCGGATTTCTGGTACGCAGACTGTTAAATAGAGTCAAACCTTTCCTCAATTCAGGATTCAACCGGTGACTTGGGACACCATAAATCTCCCAAGTGGCGACTCCGAATATCTCAATAAATGAATCCCGTTTTGGTTGTCCTTTAATTGGAAAAACTCCTTTTATACCTAGCGCCCTCGCGGGCCTGCGCCAAAAGGAGGTGTGACAGCACTAACATTACTGGTTCCTATTATTCCATATCCTTGTCCCCTCTGAAATTTTCAAAATAGAAAATGAGATATAGAAATTTAAAAAGTACAAGGCACAATCAGACAAAAATTGAATACATTACCAGGATAGGACAATCCTTCTTGTTATGGCCTAATGTCTTACAATTAAAGCATATCATTGATGTCCCTTTCCTTGATTTCTTACCAAACTTCTTCTTAGGTTCATCTTGTGTTTTTCTCATGTTTTTCTTTGGTCTACCAGGCATTTTGGTTATTACAAGAGGCTGAACAGTTGGATTTTGTGTTGATGGCCACATCTCCATGTTGGTTATTGGTTGTATGTAACAACTAAAAGCCTTCATATATGTTTCTTTATTGTACCAGTGGGTTACATAGTCGGAAGGCTCAAATTTCTTAAAAAATATTGCACATACTGCATGGGAGCATGGAAGTCCTCTACATGTGCATGTATTGTTGGAGAAGTCAACATTATGTTTGTTCACCCCATGTTATATCTTATACCCAGTATCCACATTCCATTTATATTCATGCTTAACAACATATTGAGATTGTTCTTTTATGTACCCCATTACCATAGGAGATACATTAGAAATCCACCTTGTTGAAAATTCTCTCATTCCAGTCATCCTCTCTATCACCTTCACTCTGATCTCTTCTAAACTGGTTATGATAGACTTGTGCCTAGCAGACAAGATCCAACTGATAAACGTCTCACATATGTTGTTCTCCACTGAATCACACTTACTCCAATCTTTGAAGAATGCTCTACACCAAGACTGTTTTGGTATTTCAGCAAGTCATCAACCATCTTACTATCACCTAATTCTGCCTTCAAATATGCTTCAAATAAAGCCATTGCACAAGCCCAAAACTTCTTCCTTCTTACCTCTCATTTCCACTTTTATTTCATATTGCTCCATATGTGTCTTGCACACATTCTATGTTCAACATTTGGTAACAACTCAGAAACAGATGCAACAAGTCCCTTAAGCAACAAAAAATAAATAGTTAGAATATCAGAAACATATTTAAAGTAACCAAGAAAATAAAGGAAGAACAGGGGTGTATACCTTCTGCATATAAAAAATGATGGTCAGCCCCTCTCCTTCAGATTCAATAAGTTACAGATCATACATCAAGCACGTAAAGAACCATGACCAAGTGTGCTTTTTCTCCTTTTCCACAATTACCTAGGAAACAGGGTACATTTGGTTGTTACCATCTTTAGAAATGCATGATGGTAGCTCACCCTTACACACACCCTTCAGAAATGCTCCATCAAAGCCAATAACATTTCCACACCATTCCAACCAACCAACTTTGCAAGCATGTAGACAATTATAGATACCCACAAATACCTTCTTACCAGGTATGGTCTCCTTGGAGGTCTTCACAACAATAGTGCTGATAGGATTTGTAGACATCAGAATATCAGCATAATCATATATTCTAGCAAACTTCTTCTTGTAATCACCAAGATACTGACCCATGACCTAATGTTTAGACCTAGAACATATGGATTTTCCCACATAAACACCATACTTTATCCTAATCAAATCCTGCAAATTCCTAAGCTTAATGTCAAGTTGGTTGATAATCTTGTCCTTGAAATGTTTAGCTACCCATGCTATGTTAGCCATCTTGTTTCTGGTTGCTCTAAAACAATTATAAACAGGATGGTAGCTCTTGACAATGAAATTACCCGTGTGTCCCTCCAAACTGCCCAAAATATTCCATTTACATCTTGGTTGAGGGTTATGCACCCATCTTCTTCTTCTTCTTCATCTGTATCCTCGCTACTTGGATCCGAACTGTCCAGATATTGCTCATCCCCTTCCAACTTTCCAGCAAATTTGGATCCCTCATCTTTATACATGTCTTCAAAACCAGGGTCTACACCTACAGGTCCACTAAGTATCTCATCAGTATTAATTTTTGAAGATCTCAATTTACTACTTTTTGCATTCACTTTAGCCTGCCTAGAAGCAACAACTTCATGTTCTAGGTCAAAGGTCTCCCCAACAATATCCTCATCATAACCATATAATGACTCATCAGTATCATCATCATCATCTTCAGAAATAATAGCATAATCTTTATCACTCTCAGTACTTAACTCATCACCTTCAACATCACCCTTAGAATAAGTTGCTAGATGAAAGGTATAGAAGTCACCTTCATCTTCACTAGAAGAACTTTCATTAGCCCTCTTTTTACTCTTCCCATTAGTGTTATCACCCCTATTTATATCACTGTTAGGTTAGTGTGTTGCCCTAGCATTAAAGTCACTTGTCTGCCCATGTGGCATTTCATTAAAATCAGCAGGCTGAACATTAGTGGGGTCCAAATTTAAACAACCACTACTTACCATTTCATCTAGTTCCAAATCAACATATGGTGTATTAATTATATGATATATATACAAATCAATAAAATCTCCATCCTTAAGGTCTTGACACAAAGCTAACACATCAGCATCATATTTTAAATATCTAAATTCTCCCTTTTGGTTAATTTTACATTCATATTTATCTAGTATTAAGTACCCCATGTCCTTAGCCCAATCATGAAATTGAATATATGTAATTAATCAATGTCAGATTGAAGAACAATTGGCCAAGTTTGACCATTTACATACCTCATAATTGGGTCAGCCACTAACCATCCTAAGTGATGAAACTGTAATTTCACATAAACAGCTATTGAAACCTATAAAAAAGGGGGACAAGTCAGATATACTTTCACCCTAAAAAGCAATAAACTTTAACAAAATGGAAGACAAGAATATTTTGATATTCAAAAAAGCCCTAATTTTTTAACCCTAAATGCCATATCACTCGTGAAAAAGACAAACCCCTAAAATAAAGTGAAGATACGACTATTTCCCCAAAACCCTGATACAAAATTTCATAATTTGTGCATGCAGACAAAAGCCCTAATTTTTTAGCCCCAAATGTTAGATCAGTCATGAAAATGACAAAACCTAACAGATTAAATATTCGAGTGTTTCCCCAAATATAAAATACCTAAGATCAGATGACAAAATAAGCATGCAGAAATATATTGCTTTCACTATCAAATATTATCCACATTATTTCACAAGAAAATAGAAGAAGTAGATGAAATCAACATTAAAATAAACCAACTAACCTTCATATACAAACTTGACAGAAATCGAAAGCTCCAACAAAACTCGAACAACTTTTAATTAAAGGAGGGGGGCCCAAATCGTGTGGTTTTGGATTGATTATGATTACTTTAGAAGGAGGGGACCAGGTTAATCGACCATCGTTAAAGATGGGAGGGTTTCGTTAGAGAAAGGAAAAAAGATGAAAAGTGGGGGAGGGTTTGTTGGGGTATTGATTAAAAGATGGGGACCCCAAATCTGTTGGCTTTAATTTGGCGTCATTGACATGTATTGGTCTCATTGGTCATTTGCTGACTGGATGGACAGGTTGGCGAATGTGTAATATATTCAAGTATGGTCAAGGATAAAATGTATTTATTAGTTATATGTTTTAGGAGTATAAGTGTTTAAATTGTAAAGTCAAAAGTTCCTATATCGGCTTCAAAATCAGCCGCAAGTTTGAGTGGCCAGAAAGCCATTTCGCCAAATTTAAAACTATCTTCTTGGTCATTGAGGTGAATAATATTTACGTTATTTGCCACTAATCAGCATCCACATGGAGAAAAAATGGGTACTAAGGTATGGCCAAAAAGTGTAAGCTTTTTATTAAATTAATTAAAGAGTAAATAAGGGGTGAATCCTAGTTAAACGTAATAAATTCTAGATTTAGAATTGGGATATATCAGTGATATGGGACCATGTTCAAGAATAATAGATATTAAGTATATGTTCAATGATTGTCAATGAATATAGTAATAGAAGCATGCAAAAAGTGTAGATAATGGCAATAAATATAATAAAAAGGAATTTATCACCCAAATGTTTAGTGACTTGGATGATTCTCCTTTCTGACAACAACGTGGGGGGAGGAGGGTAGAAAAGGGAGATGTACAAGGAATCTTGGATCTTGTGAATGAACAACTTATATTGAACAATGTAATCACTGAACAAGACAAGCTTTTGTATCTTCTTTATAAAGCCCGTTTGGCTTAGCTGATTTAGAGTAGCTGATAAGCATAGGTGCTCAAAAGCACTTTTAAGTGCTAAAATTGATTTAAAAAGTAAGCAGTTACGTGTTTGGATAGAAGTGTTGAAATTAATAACAAGCAGCTAAAATATTAGGTATACAAAGAGTTTTATTTTAAAAAGAAGTATTTTAGGGATAAAATAGTAAATATTTTGGTCAAATCTAATGCGCTTATAATCTGAAATTTGATAAGTTGGAGGAGACCAACTTATGACTTTTGGATTATTTTTGGCTTATAAGCACTTAACTTATAAGCACTTTTAATTTTACCAAACACATAGATAAACCAAAAAATGCTTATAAACCAAATTAGACAAGCTTAGGCAAACACCCTCATAGTCAACCCTTTATAATGTGCTCTTATCGAAAAGTGAAAATTCCCCTTTTATTATTTATCTCTCCTTATTTATAGGAGGTATTCCTAGAAAACCCTAAAGTACAACTAAAGAATATTCAATGGAATATTCTTTCCTTCTATTCTAAACTTATCTTGCCGATATTTCCTTACATATTTTGTTCGACCTCGGCGCTATTCCTTCTTAAGACAACTCCTCGCCATTAAGCCGTGGTCGTTTTAATCCTCGACCATGTCCATTTGCGGTTATTAAGTCCATTCCAAATTTTGACCAATACAGTTAGTCCTTTCGCTTTTTGTGGTTGTGATCTTTGACGTCCTCGATGAGCAGATTCTACCTGCAACCATTCAGAGGAAATTTGGCCGTGATGATTGAATCAAATCGGCTGAGGTCGAAATGGTGGTGAGGTTGCAGTGGGTGTGGCTATTGTAGGATGACATCATTCCATGCGCGTCATTATTACGCATATTCCTTATGTAGTGTGTGCTTCTGTCGCTTCAATTTTGGTGCCATTGACGGCTCTTTGCCTTGGTTTTGGTGTTACCCAGCCCTATAAATAGAGGAGAGGAGTTTCACCTTTGAAGCTTTTAGCATTTCTCTATTTGCATGCATGTTATTCTTCTTTGACCCTCTCCTCCGATCACTATTTGCGATTTCTCAGAGCTTCTTCAATTCCAATTACTGAATTCTTTCCAGGTTGATATTTTCTCTCTGACTTTGTTGGGCACGCCTACAAAAATATGTCAGATTCCCCTCATATTCACGGCGAAGTCTTCGATGCCACTCCTTTATCGATGGCCATTCCTCCAACGATGAGGAACACATAGTTGAGGAGGAAGAAAGCTTCCCAACCGTGGAGGAGGTGGTTCCAAAAAATACTTTGGTCAGAAATGACTTACCAAGAGAACCTACTCCTGCTCCAGCTCAAGAGTTTTTTGAGACAGGGCTGCGTCAAATAGCCGACCTCCGATCCTAATATCATATTCCTTCTCACGTTGATATTATTTCGGCGGGAGACGAAATAGTACATGTTCACTGACCTAAATGTTATGCTTTCTATGTTTATCCATTCGTAGTAGGTTATTCTCTTCCTTTCCCCCCACTAGAGGAGGAGTTTTGTCGCTTTTACAATGTCGGTACGGTGCAACTCTCTCCTTATTTATACAATTTTTTTATGTTAGCGAAATACACATAATTGGCCGGCTATGAGGTTAATATTTTCCATCTACTACATCTCTTATCACCCATCTTTTATAGAGGCACGTTAATACATCGTCGACATCGTGTAACCAAAGGGTTGGTGGCCAGGATGGATGATATGGAAACTTGGCGGTTCTGGCATAAATACTTCTCCATCAAAATCGATCACTTGGTGGCAAATCCGACTGGGTTTCTCGAGCAATGGACTATAATCATAAGTATCTTATCGTGCGTTCGTTATGTTCTTTCGTTCTCTTCTTTCCTTTTTGACTCACCCACGACTTCTTTTTTTCCGTTGAGAAACGTGTAACTTCTCCCATCTTTGATATTGAAGATTGGGTGGCTCACGTGTTACCCCGCACCATGGGAATTCGCGACTGGGCATCTTTCCGCAAGTGCTTTAAACCCAAGACTTTGTCTCGTAAGCGTAATTTCTACTTTCCAATTTAGTGCCGTTCACTATTGACTTTGAAGCGACCTTTATTTGGTGCCAGGTTGGCGGATTTCCAAGAAGGCGAAGGATCCAGTCCCTACATTTTGCCCAGTTATCGCGTCGGTTGGAATGCAATTTGCTTTAGTTAAGTATGCTCGAGGAGGTCAGACTCAAGTTACGCCAATGAAGGATTCTTCCCCTCATACTGTTGACGTGCTGGATGAGATCTCTTCTCTGCCTATCTTTCACATTGTGGATGAGTCATCTCACGGTGATGAGGCGTTGTCAAGGAAAAAGACGAATGGTAGAGATTAGGAAGGATATTATCGCATATGTTGAGTCGGAAAGATTCATTGCTTTGGTAATGGAATCGGTGTTTACACCAAACGTTGTGAGCAATTTCCGTGGCGGGTGCTGCCATAGAGAGGAGGCCCTCTGAGGTCGAGGGGTTCATGGTAGTGGAGAGTTTATGCGAGCTACTAAAGGTGGCTCATCATTGATGGTTGGGAGAGGTAGAGTTGTCCTTGTGGGAGACGATGACTCTTGTTCGAACATCGACCCTGAGAAGATACGGACCTTCATGGAGAGGACTACTCATGTGGAGATAAGGACAGAGGGTCCTAATCAGCATATGTCATTCTCGTTGACTACGACCTCCTAGCCAACTCAGAATACACGGTGTCAACATTTGCTACCCTATGCTTGACTTTTAATAATACGATGCTATAAACACTAAAAGATGCATATTTGTTGTTGGGTACATCCGACATGGCCCTGCGAGTAAGTTTGTTTTCCATGTTTAAGTTTGTTTCGTATGTGTAAATTTCATACGCTGACTTTTTTTTTGTATGTCAGACCCTTATTATGGGGCCTGAGTGTGGCCGGCGGGAGGAGCGTAGGACAACCATTTTTAAGAAGCCTCCAAGTACAACGACTATCGTACCAAGCATTAAACGCTAGCCGACTTTCTCAGCCAGGATGTCTAGTTTCAGTCACTCTGTTATGGGCTCAAACAGAAGGATGACGAGCTGACGGAGAAGGACAAAGAGCTAAGGGAAAGAGATGCGCAACTTATGATGGCCATCAATATGTATAGCATGCATGAGGGAACACTAAAGATTAAGAAGTACGAGCTCGAGGTGAGCAATAGGTGATGGTCGAAAATGCTGACCTTCAGGTGTAGGTGGCATCTTTAACGATTGAACTCGAGCAGGGGGAGGAAAGGGCCATCGAATTGAGGGATGAATTGAGCCTCAAGATCGAAGAGTTGGGTCGGGTTGAGAAAGTCAGAATGGTCGTTGTGGCTAAGGCGGCGACCCTAGATAACACCTTTCGTTTTTGCAGGTTCGAGCGGGTTAATGAGGTGTAGACGTTGCCGCTCAAAGTGGTGAGGTTGGAGGAGCGGATCATAGGTTTGGAGGTGGAGCTGTCTGAGCTAAATGAGCATGTCGTTGCCCTGAGGGCCAAGAAGACATGACAATAGGCACAGTCCTCTACCTCTCATACTCTCGCCGATCCCGGTGTGCCATGGGAGTTGTACAAAATATAGGTCCATTCCAAGGCTCAACTTGATGTGTACAAGTCTTTGAAAGTTGCCAGGAATATTTCTGAGGCGGAGCTTGAGGGCGTCCGTGTCAAGGCACGTACTGCTCATGAAGCTTATGGTTACGACCCTAGTAAACTTGGAAATGATGATGATGACAATGCCACGGATGGACTTGCCTTTTATCATTGGTATGATGATGAGTATGCTGATGGGGATAATGTGTTGTGAAGCTTTTATACTTAGTTCTTTTTCCTTTGCTGTTTTTGTGAAGGCGTTCTCGAGCCCTTTGGTAAAAAGTACTGTAATTCAACAATTGAAATGGAACAATTGCCTTTTGCTATGTATTTCCGGATTCCTGCTCCATTTTTTTGGGTTTTCTATGCAGGAAAGTCCCTGATTTTTTGGTCGTTTGCATGTAAAGTTGTGGTAGTCGAACATAAACTGAATTGAGGCCGAGTATTAATTAGCTCGAACAAGGTCGAGGTTTGATGAGGTAGAAAATCAAATAATTCCAGCGAGGTCGAATGTTAAGTAATTCAAGCGAGTCGAATGTAGAGTAATTCGATCGAGGTCGAATGTAGAGTAATTCGAGCGAGGTCGAATGAAGAGTAATTCGAGCGAGGTCGAATGTAGAGTAATTCGAATGAGGTCGAATGAAGAGTAATTCGAGCGAGGTATAGAGTAATTTGAGCAAGGTCGAATGTAAAGTAATTTGAGCTAGGTCGAATGTAGAATGTAAAATTATTTGGTGGAGTTGTGCAAAGATGTTGCATGTTGCTTTGTTTATTTCATTCATTGGAGAATATTACATGTTTCTGTTTGTTCCAAACATACATTTGAGAAGTTCCATTCTACCTAGTCCCTTCATCGCTTGGCCCAGAGAAGTATTCCATAGGCGGGGAAATGAATTATACTTGAACTTTGAGATGTCCCCTTCGTCGCCTCATTAAAACCTCCCCAATAAAACCAAATTGGGATAAAATTCAGGTGAGGGAAAAAGAATACGACTTGGACGATGTTTGTCCTTAGACTTGAATTATTTGAGGTGGGCGACGTTATAATTATTTGGTAGTAGTTTTCCCTCCATTATTTATAGTTTGAATGATCCTTTCTTTGCTGCGGCCATGATTTTATATGGCCCGTCCCAGTTGGTTACTAGTTTACCTTCTCTTAGGTCTTTTCTCGCTTGTGTTTTGACCTTGAGTACATGATAACTTGGAATTCTAGTCTGTATTATACTCCTTTTTTGCTTGAGTTTTTGAATAAAAGTGTATAACAAATAATCTCGAAATGTTACATGTTGTGCTTCTTTTCAGTGTTTGGTTAAAAAGTGACAAGGAAGTCAAAACTAGCTCAAAAAGGAGTGAAATCTGCACAAGTGCCTAGAACAAGTCAAAGCACCGCTACAACAGTAAATCCACTGTGGCTACAATAGACCCACCGCGATCGCGGTTATTTTATCGCAGTCCGCGGTGTCAAATATCGGAGAAGATGCAATCTTGAATTTCAAGGAACACGGCACGCAGTTGATTCTACCCGGTCATGGTAGCCTCATCGAAGCCACGGTCCATTTGTTGCGGTCCATAGAGAAGAGGTTCAGAGAGCCTAAAGTTTGGAAGTTTTCAAGATACCGCTAACCGTGGTTGATTTTATGCGGCAGCGGTGAAGCCATCACAGCTACGGTCTATTTATTACTGCCCGTGGTGGCCAGATTCATAGAACAAGATTTGAAGCCAAGAGTGCGGTCCGCGGTTGCTTTTACGCGGCCGTGGTAGCCTCACCGCAGCAACAATTCACTTTTCACGGTCCGCGGTACCTCTTTTAGGGGCATTTTTGTCCAAAAAATTTGTCCTTGTATAAATACAAATTTTTCAAAATTTTAGGTCATCTTATCTGTAGTTGAGCACGTGAACGTCATTTTTTTAGCTATTTTGAATAGTTTTGCAGCTAGTTTAACATTTAATCTTCGAATTTTAATCTTCGAATCTTAACTTGTAATTTATTCTTCATCTCAATATCTAATATTTTCCATAAATATGAGTAGTTGGACCCATAGCTAGGGCTGTGGCTCAACCCTAGTGTGGTATTTGATGGGTCTCTTATTTTAGGACTTAGATGTTTATGGGTGACTGGTATTTGGCCTGATTTATGTTTTGCATGTTGAATTAGTGGTTGCAAATACTAACTAGTGCTTTTTTGACTTGGGCTCTTCTTGAGAAAGAGAGCTTGAGTCTAGGAAAATCTGGCCAACAAGGAATTGGGGCATATTCAAGAGATTGATAGTCCCAATTAAAGGGTTAAACCTAGAGATTGTAATACCCGACTTGAGCTTATATTGCTTGCAAAATTTTGACACCCAATTGGTATTGAGAAAGCCAATTAGGGCAAAGTTACTCAAGCTACCAATATGTATAAAGGGAGTAATTATGTGCATTGGCTATATCGCAATCCCAAACATAACAACTTTGCCTTAGGCTTTAGATCCCGTCAAGTATTCAACTAGGGGAAAGTCACTTCCCGAGTGCCTTTCCATAAATTAAGAAAACCTCACAAAAAGATATCATACTTAGCTTAATTTCAACATCATTAGTGATAATATAGATTAGTGAACCATCAAATCATACTTAGAAGTGTAAACAATTACTTTGCATGTTACTAATGTTGATAGGAACCCAATTCCCAAACATTCTAGCTCCCTTTGAATTTGATCCCGACGTTCTCGAGTAAAAGCTGCATCGACCGCTCTTGCCACTCTGTGGTGGTGTAGGGTTGGACCCAATCACTTTTGGCGTCATTTCTGGGGAGCTAAACGGTTTTTTGCTATCTATCTATCTAGTTTTTGTGTTTAGTTTTTATTTCCTTCTTATTTACTTACTTGGTTGAATTATCAATTCAGGTACTAAAATATGGCAAACAACATACCTCTTGGAGATATTCCACCGGTGGAGGAGGTTTATGACAATGGAAAGGATGAGTTACCCTAGTACCTCAAGGACAAAAGAGAGACCGACGGGCCAATGACAATAATATTGTAGACCTTCCCCCACCACCTCCAAGAGCTGTACCTCGAGTGCTTCCAAACCAGGGCTATGCTAGTGCAATTGTCTCGCCTCGAGTTCGAGCGGGCAATTTTTAAATTAACCATTGTGATGTTGACATTGTTGGAGCAACAAGGGTATTTCACGGGTGCACCCCATCAAAATGCTTACAAGCACCTTGAATGATTTGTTAATACCTGTTGGGAGAGCAAGCAAACGAATGTGTCTGAGAATGCCCTAATATTGAGATTATTCCCTTTCTCTCTTCGAGGGAAAGCATTGGTTTGGCTGGAGATACTTCCCAACCACACCATCCATATATGGGATGAGTTGGTGGATAAATTCATTACAAAGTTTTTCTCGCCGGGCCATATGGAAACCTTGAGGGATAAAATCTTAGCTGTCAAATAGGTGCCCAACAAACCACTACATGATATATGGGTATCAGACTATGGTAAAGGAATGACCAAATAATGATATGACTGAAGCAATGATACAACATACATTCTACCGAGTCATTAACACAACAAATCAGTGCATAGCGAACCAACTTGTCGGGGGCAACTTCATGAACACACCGTATGATGAGGCTAATGCAATATTGGATGGATGACACGTCCTCTGCTTGGCAAAGTAGAGCCAATGTGCCATAGGGTGATCCCATGGTCATTCACTTGCACAAAGAGCTCCATGATCATGGGCAGGAAATAACATAACTGACAACAACAACAATGAACCACCTAGCAAAGGCACAATTATATAGCAGGTTTAAATTCTAAGACAAATAAATACTATGGAGGGTGTCAACATGTTAGTGAACAACATAAGACAAAGAGCTCAACATAACCAAGGGCGTTTAGATCAATATGACCAAGATAGTGGTGGGTTCCAGGATGATGGGTAAGATTAGCAGAATGAAAAAGTGCAATACGTGAATAACTATAAAGTCTAAATGGGAAATTCTTCTAACCAACAACAACAATGGAGATCACAAGGCAATTGGGAAATCAACAACAACAAGGGAATAGTAATTGAGGGAACAACAACCAAAATTTAAATTGGGGCAACCAGAACAATCAGGGTAATTGGAGTGGCTACAATAGCAACTAGGGTGGAAACAAGAATCAGGGTGGTTGGAATAATAGCAACTAAATAAATCGAGGGCAAGGCTTTCAAAGGACCGATGTATCAACAACCGAACAATCCACCCTTATTTTCATCTGAGGTCCTAGTTCATCCAACAATGAAATGGGAGAATCGAAATGATGTTTGAACAGATGATGAAAAAGAATGCTGACTCTGATGCCTAGTTGGCATCCCACAATACTTCAATTAGAAACTTGGAGGTTCAATTAGGCCAAATCTCACAATCCTTGAATACTTGCCCTAAGGAGGCTCTACCTAGTGATACTGTAGTCAACTCGAAGGGTGTGAACAATGTCGGGCATGAAATGGCGGTAACTACAAGAAGTGGATGAAGTGATGATATGAATGCCTCCAAACAAAAAGAAATTTTGAGTGATAAAGACGAGTTCAAGAGGATGATATCCCTTTGGTGGTTGAGAATGTGACTAATGAGAACTTGAATGATGATTTATATCCAAGATAACGAGGTGGAAACTCAGAATGACATGAACCCTTCTAGGGAACACATAATAGACATGCCAAAAATGGATATGCCTAATGCCAAGGCTCCTTTGCCAATGCCACCTCCACCTTATCTTCAAAGGCTTGCGAAGCAGAAAAATGAGAACTAGAATAAAAAAATTATTGACATGATGAAAATCTTATCAATTAATGTGCCTTTGGTGTAGGCTCTAGAACAAATGCTGGGTTATGCCAAGTTCATGAAAGACTCGGTGACAAAGAAAATATACATGGATTGTAAGACCATTGAGATGACCCACCAAGTTAGTGCAATAGTACACTCGATGGCTCCAAAGCTAGAAGATCCCGACGCTTTCACCATTCCTTGCACCATTAGGAGTGCAAACTTTGCAAAAGCTCTATGTGATTTGGGGGTAAGTATCAACTTGATGCCTTACTTCATTTTCAAGACTTAAGTTTCGGGCAATCGAGGCTGACTTCTATGAGATTGCAAATGGCAGATAGAACAATAAAGAGGCCATTGGGTATAATTGATGATGTTCTTGTTCGGGTGGAAAAATCTATCTTGCCAGCTGATTTTGTGATTCTCGACTGCGAGGTAGATTATGAGGCACCTATAATATTGGGAAGACCTTTCCTTACAACAAGGAAGGCTTTAGTTGATGTGGAAGAAAGGGAACTCACCTTTCGGGTGGGTGATAAAAAAGTAGTCTTTAATGTGTGCAAATCAATTAAGCAACCAAATAGCAAGGAATTGTGCTCCATTGTGGATCTTGTCACGGAGGTGAACGTTGATAATACTAGTTCCATGATAGTTGTGGAGGATCCTTAAGAGGCAATATTGTTGAACCTAGATGTCAATGAAGAAGAAGGGTGGAGTGTGTCAATGTTTTACATGGTATGTGGTCTTATTCTTATGAGCCCCATAAGCTTTCTCAGGATCTTGAGAACATAAAAACTACCCCACATATCCCTCAATTGATGAACCTCCCATTTTGGAGTTGAAGCCTTTGCCTTCATACCTCAGGTGTGAATTCTTAGGCCCTAGTTCTACTTTGCTAGTTATTGTTTCCTCTTGTCTTACTAACATGCAGGTAGATTCCGAACCGGCGTTGCTCCAAAGATGGAAAAAGGAAATTGGATGGACTCTAGTGGATATTCGGGGGATAAGACCCGCCTTTTGCATTCACAAGATTATTCTCGAAGATGATGCAAAGCCCTATGCGGTACATCAAAGAAAGGTGATGCAAGAGGTTGTTAAAAAAGGTGATCAAGTGGTTTGATGTAGGGGTGTACCCCATCTCGGATAGTTCTTAGACTTCTCCGGTGCAATGTGTGCCAAAGAAGGGTGGTATGACTGTGGTGACTAATGAGCAAAATGAGCCGATTCCTACCATGACTGTCACTGGATGGTGGCTGTGCATGGACCACCGTAAGTTGAATAAAGTGAACCGAAAGGATCACTTCCCATTGTCCTTTCTTGACCAGATGCAAGATAGACTTGCGAGGCGTGCCTTTTACTATTTTCTGGATGGGTATTCAGGATACAACTAAATATTGATTGCCCAGGAGGATCAGGAAAAAACCATATTCGCGTGCCTATACGGGACCTTTGCATTTTCTAGGATGCCTTTCGGGTTGTGTAATACACCGGCTACCTTCCAGCAGTGTATGATGACTATCTTTACCGATATGGTAGAAGATTTCTTGGAAGTATTTATGGATGACTTCAGCATGGTTAATGATTCCTTTGATGGATGTTTGAAGAACCTTGACTAAGTGTTGGCTCGGTGTAAAGAGACGAATCTTGTTCTCAACTGGGAAAAATGCCACTTCATGGTCGAGAAGGGAATTTTCCTCGGCCATAAGATTTCAAAGAACGGAATAGAGGTGGACAAGGCTAAAATTGAAGTGATTTCAAAGCTTCATCCCCCTACTTCAGTCAAGGGGGTTAGAAGTTTTCTTGGGCATGCGGGGTTTTACCAGAGATTTATTAATAACTTTTCGAAGGTAGTAAATCCTTTGTGCAAAATTTTGGAAAAGGATGTGAAGTTCGTGTTCAATAAGGAATGCATGAGAGCTTTTGAACTCTTCATTACAAGTCGACCACCACTTATGTTATTACCGCACCCAATTGGAGTTTGCCTTTTGAGGTCATGTATGATGCAAGTGATGTTGTGCTTGGAGCGGTCTTAGGTCAAAGAGTGAATAAAATATTTTGCCCAGTGTATATGCAAGCAAAACAATAATGATTCTCAAGCGAATTATGCGGCGACGGAAAATGATTTGTTCACGATTGTGTTTACAGTGGAGAAATTTAGGCCCTATCTATTGGGGGCTAAAGTGATAATTCATACTGACCATGTTGCACTTCTCTACTTGATGACCAAGAAGAACTTTAAAGCACGATTGATGAGATGGTTTTTATTACTTCAATAGTTCGACTTGGAGATTGTGAATCACAAAAGATGTGAAAACCAAGTGGCGGACCACTTGTCCCGCTTTGAGGTGAAGGGGTACGAGACTTTTGTATGCAGCACCCTGGACCCCACTACCTATGAAAACTCTATGCCGCTCTCCCAGGTGATATTGGTGGCATCTATTATGGTGGGGTTCCATATAAATATCGGGAATGTTATGCCTCGGGTGATCACTAGGGTGGTCAATGAGGGTGACAAATCATACCTTGTCCCAAATTTTCATACAATGTATTTGGAAGACCAAGAGGTGGAGAGAAGGAACTTTGACGTGAAGGTGAAACCTAAAATGCCCTTTTCCTTGTACAACCTCAAGGATGATGACAACCCTAAAGGCAAAGATCCTAAGGGCAAAGCCATTATTTCTACTAGCCAGTCTGAAGGACCAATATTAGTAGTCACTTCTTCTCAGCCTCCCACAACCACACCAGATATTGCCTCCAGACCATCTACTTCCACTCCAGACATTCCATCATCCTCAGCCTACCCATTGACTTCCCACCATTTGAGCAAAAAACTTGCTAGTATTAACAATTGGATGCATGTAGCTACCTCTAAGCTATCTGTGTTTTCTAGATCGGTGGTAGCCCAGTCCGTACCCCCACAACCACAGGTTCTAGCTTCAGTGGAAGAGACTCTCAAGGAGCTTTTGGACAACCATAAGAAGCTCCTGGAGAACCAAAAGCTGATTATGGATGCTTGATGCTCATGAAAAGTTACTGAAGGAGCTGACCAAGAAGATAAGGAAGCTGAAGAAGACTCGGGCCTCAAAGGAGTCTATGAAGGAGTTGAGGGGAGAAGTGGAGAAGATAAAGGTTGCTGATCATCTACCATTGGAGTTATTGTTTCATGACTATCCTCCAGCAGCTCAGACTGAGCCGGAACATGAGCAGGAGTTGGAGAGGTCACCAGAGAGGAGGAGAGTGATCCCCCAGGGAGATGATGCAGTGATTGAGCTAGAGGACCCACAGAGAGGTTCCTCTAGCCAGCCTTAGGTCCTTGAGCAGTCACAGGTTACAGGGATCCTATCACGGGACCTAGGGACCCATGATCATCACACCATGCAGACTGAGGATCCATAGGGAGTTTTCTTTACTCTCTATCTTCGTTTGAGCTTATTTTTGGCTATTTACCATTGAGGACAATGCTAACTTTCATTTGAGGGGTATCTCTATTTTGATGATGTTGGACTACAATTATGATACTATTTTCTTTTTTGTTATGCTTTTTCACTTTTGGTATGTATATAATTTTACTAGTATATTTCACTTTTCATATTTTGCAATCATGGTTCGTATATAAAGTTACTTTCTTATGTATATATCTATACCCTCTTATGTATATTCGTTTAAATTCCCTATTGTAAATATTTAATTTACCTTCCTTATTTTCTTTCATAGCTTCTTACTTTGTTTTAGTAGTTTCTTTTTCAGTTCGTAGCATCTTATTTTGAGTTTTGCATTCAATAAGCCTTTGGTTTTCTTAATGCCGCAGTTCTTTCCAAAGGTGGAGTTTGTGTGAACCGAGTGGCTCTTCCCAATGATGGATGGCATGACAACCTTCTTAAGGGTGTGAGTCTGTTTTCTTTTTATTTTGTGTAAATAGTAGCTAATGAGCAATAGTGCCTCTTGCAAAGCTTCACTTGGGCCTAACACATTTGCCTTTGACCTTATGGTTAAAAGCAAATTGGTGTGCATACGATGGTGAGAGTTGTGACCTTGAGACTCTTGTTTTGGCTAATAATAATCAAGTGGTTTTTTGGGACCATTTGAGTTGCTCAAATCTTAGCTAAGGTTGTTGTGGGCCCCGACTCTATCTCTTTAGCAATCCTATAGCTTGTGTGGTGAGAATTTTATTTGCAAGTCCAAGTCTCGTGCCATTGAATCGAGAACATGCCCTGAATGTTTGTCTAGGCGAAATCCTAAGTGTAGTTTGACTTGAGAAGTGATTATAGGCTCTTCCTGATCCGAATGGTATCTTGAAAACATCTATATCCTACCAATAATAATATCCCTAGTCAACCCCTTTAAGCCATAACCATTTTTCTCTCAAAGACCATGATACAAGCTTTTATCCATTCTAAAAAGACACTCTCTTGAAACCTGATCTTTCCTTAGCACAAGTCAAAATCATAAGTTTGGGGGTAGAGACGAGGAACGCAAAGAGTGGTAAAAGGTCCAAAATGAAGAAAAGGAAAGGCAAAAGGAAAATAAAGAAAATGAAAAAGTCAAAAAAGAATGAACAATGTAGAAGAAATGAAGGGATTCGATAAAAGTAAAAATATGAAAGGCGTAAAAACATTAGAAAGGAGAAAAGGTTTTGAAATGAACAAGTAAGAGTGATGGTGTGTCTCTATAACCCTTAAGAGAGAAGTAAATAACTCAAAGAGTCAAGAGAATGTGTGCCAAAACGAAACAAATGAAGTGCTTAAGGGAGGATGAAACCTTCTTAGACAAAATATATCCTACCTTGAACCAAAAGCCTTCATTCTTTCCCCACAAAAGCCCTATATGATCTTGAGTTGAGTGAAGCTTACATTAGTGGTGACTCACATAAGGGGCAAGCTTATGGTACTTAGAGCCGGACTTGTGACCTTTCTTTGAGAGAGATGAGTGTGTTTTCCACAATCCACGTTCTAAGTGCTACAATCTAAAATTGAGGCTTTCTTAAGGAAGAGTGAGGAGTATGAGCTTGGGTTCCACAATGACCAAAGTAGTACCTTGATGAGTTGAGTCAACTCTTGATGCTTTTGTGTCGCACTAAAACCATGGTGCTTAAAAAGGTTGAATGTTGTAATGATTCATTTGAATTGAGGGTAATTTTTAGTCCCAATTGATGCTAGATGAGGTCACTTTAGGTCAACTGAATTTTCTTGGTTTTATTCTTAAGGAGGTGGGACTTACTTTATTTTTTTGAGTACAAGAAAAGGCTTAAGTTTGTGGAAGTTGATAACTAGGGATTCTAGTCTATTTTATACTTATTTTTACTTGAGTTTTGGATTAAAAGTGTATATAAGTAATCCCAAAAGTTTACATGTTGTGCTTGTTTGCAGTGTTTGGTCAAAGTGACAAGGAAGTCAAAACCAACTCAAATAGAACTGAAACTTGCACAAGTGCCAAGAATAAGTGAAAACACCGCTACAACAGCAAATCCATCGCAGCTATAATAGACGCACCGTGACCGCGGTTGTTTTATTGCGTTCTGTAGTGGAAAAGATCAAGCAACACGGCCCGCGACTAATTCTACACGGTCGTGGTAGCCTCATCACTGTCGCGGTCGCAGTCCATTTGTTGCTGTTCGCCAAGAAGAGATTCAAAGAGCTCGAAGTAAGTTTTCAAGACACCGATGAGCGCAACTGATTTTATGCGGCCGCTGTCCATTTATTGCAGTCCGCGATGACCAGATTTAGAGAACACGATTTGAAGCCAAAAAGGCTTGACCACAGTCCGTGATTCATTTACAAGGTTGTGGTGCCCTCATCGCGGCCGCATTCCACTTTCCACGGTCCGCGGTACCTCCTTCAGGGGCATTTTTGTCCAAAAAAATTAGCCTTGTATAAATATTTCTTTTTCATATTTTTAGGTCATCTTATTTGTAGATGAGCACGTGAACGCCATTTTTATTAGCTATTTTGAGTACTTTTATAGCTATTTTAACATTGAATCTTCGAATCTTAGCTTGTAATTATATTTTATGGGTTCTCTTTATCTCAATATCTGATTTCTTCCATTATTATGAGTAGCTAGACCAATTAGCTGGGGTTTTGGCTCAATCCTAATGTGGGTATTTGATGGGTCTCTTGTTATATGGCTTTGATGTTTATGAGTGATTGATATTTGGCCTAATTTGTATTTTTCATGTTGAATTAGTGGTTGAAAACACTAATTTGTGCCTTTTTGACTTGGGCTCTTCTTGAGAAATAGAGCTTTATTCTAGGAAAATCAGGCCAACAAAGAATTTGTGCGTATTCAAGTGATTTATAGCCCCAATTAAAGGGTTAAACCTAGAGATAGTAATACCAGACTTGAGCCTATATTGCTTGCACATTTTGACACCCAACTGGTCTTGGGAAAGCCAATTAGGGCAAAGCCACTCAAGCTACCAAGAGGTATAGAGTGAGTACTTTCGTGCATTGGATATATTGAAATCCCAAATACAACAAATTTTTTCTTAGGCTTTAGATCATGCCAAGTATTCATCTAGGGGAAAGTCACTTCCCTAGTGCCATTCCATAAATTAAGAAAACCTCACAAAAAGACATCATACTTAGCTTAGTTTCTGTATCATTAGTGATAATCCAGAATAGTGAACCATCAACGCATGTTTAGAAATATAAACAATTACTTTGCACGTTATTAGTGTAGATAAGAACCCAATTCCCAAACATTATAGCTCCATGTGGATTCGATCTCGATCTTCTCGGGTAAAAGTTGCATCGACCGCTCTTGCTACTCTATAGTGGTATAGGGTTGGACCCGACTAGTACATAGTCCCTGACTTTGAGTAGTCGTACTTTGGCCTTTTTATAGTAAGACCGATGTGCTTGCTATTTTTGGGCTATCATTCATATGTAAGTTATGTCTCTTCACTCCTCCACTTCGTCAAGGTCTTTTTTCCTGTTCTCGTTGTTTCTTGGTCTGCTGTCATTGGAGTATCTCAAACTTGGTTCCCCGACCTCAACTGGTATCATTGCGTCAGTCCCATAGACTAGTGAATATGGCATTTCTCTTGTGCTTGTTTTGGCGTGGTGTGGTTTGCCCATAGCACTTCTGGTAGAATTTTGGGAAACACTCTCTTAGTGTCTTCAAGCTTTTTCTTCAAGATGTAGTATTTTTTTGATGGAGGACTCGGCTTGGATGTTTCTTGCAGGGTGATATGGCGTGGAAAGTATTCGCATGATATGCCATTTCTCAAAAAATTCGGTGAGCTTTTTCCCGGTGAACCCGGGTCCGTTGTCACAATTAATTTCTTTGGGGATGCCTAAGAGGCATATGATATTCCTCCATTTGAATATTATAACTTCCAGTTTGCGTGCTTGGGCAAATGCACCTGCTTCTACCCATTTGGAAAAGTAGTTAGCTAAAACCAAAAGGAAACGTATATTACCTCATCCTGCTGGGAGTGGTCCCATGATATCCATTCCCCATTTGATGAATGGACATGGCGATATGATCGAGTGGAGGTGCTTGACCACTTGGTGTATCATAGGAGCGTATTTCTAGCACTACTCGCATTTTTTGACGAAGTTGGAGGCTTTCTTCTTCATGGTGAGCCAATAATAGTCTGCTCGTATGAATCATCTCACGAGGGCTCGATTGCCGGTGTGCACACCATAGTGGCCTTCATATACTTCCTCGAGGACGTGTCTTATTTGGTTTTGCCCTAGGCATTTCGCTAAGGGGTCGTTAATTGTTCTTTTGTATAGGTCGTAGTTTATGATGTTGTATCTTGTCACACCTGCATTCGAAGCTTTTTGGATTCTTTTTTGTCTGATGGGAGTACTCTCTCCTCCAAATATGTTATAATACAGTTGCGCCAGTCCCAAGTTAAATTTACAGAGTGTACCTCAAGTTGATCTATTAATAAGTGGATGAAGGTAACCATGTTTTCTTTTCTATTATTTTTGGTGGATGCTGCTAACTTGGCGATGTTATCTGCCTCAACATTTTATGCTTGGGGTATTTGATCGAGTTGACGTTCATTGAATTTCAACAGTAGTTTATGAATCTCTGTCTAGTATTTTTGTAGCCTCTGCTATTTGATTTGGAAAATCCCTGTGACTTGGTTGACCACAAGTTGTGAGTCGCATCGAAGAACAACTCGTTGTGCTCCGTATTTGAGAGCTAGCTTTAGTCCTGTAATTACGGCCTCATAGTCAGCCTCATTGTTAGTCATATCGGGGCACCATATCGTCTGCCAAATGACTTCACCTTTTGGGACCTCGAGTACGAGGCCTAGTCCAGATCTTGACACGTTGGAAGCGCCACCAGTGTATAAGAACCATAGGTCCGGTAAACTAGGAGAGGTACGGGAAGTTTCCAGGTCGGCTTCAGGCATTATTTTGGCTCTGAAATCAGCGACAGAGTCGGCATACCAGCGATTTTATCATTACTCACAACTGATATGTTATATTATGCTCGCTCAATTCTATAGGACACTTGGCCAATCTCCCCGATAGCTCTGGTTTATGTAGGATAATCCTTAGGGGGAAGGTCATGATCACCGATATATGGAAGCTTTCATAAATCTATGGCCAATTCCAAGGACAACTTTTCGAGGTTGGGGTACCCTGTTTCGGCGTCGACCAGGGTTTTGCTTATGTAATAGATTGGAGATTGCGTACCTTTATTTTTACGGACCAGCACTACACTTAATGCGACCTCTGATACGGCCGAGCATATTGCGAGGCTCTCGCCGGGTTCTGCTTTGGCGAGGAGCGGGGGCGAAGATAATACCTTTAATTTTCTTAAGGCCTCGATGCATTCTAAATTCTACTAGGGTCTGTTATCCTTTTTAAGCACGTTGAAGAATTTGAGGCATCTGTCAAAGGATCATGAGAGGAACCACGACAGGGTAGCTATATAGCCGATCAGTTTTTATACTTGTTTCTTGCTGGTCAATACTTCGAGTATTCCCTCGATGTCTTTGATATGGTCGGGATTGACCTTAATGCCTCATTGTGACACTAAAAATATGAGGAACTTGGTTGAGGTTACATAGAAGGCATACTTTTCGGGGTTCAGCTTCATGACTTATCGCCTTAGTATACCAAAGGCTTCCTTCAGATAGTCGATGTGGTCTTCCTTCCCTTTTGATTTGACCAACATATTATCTATGTAAACTTCCATTGTTTTATCGAGTTGGTCCTTGAACATCTTGGTGACCAACCTTTGATAAGTCGCCCTTATGTTCTTCAACCTGAACGGCATGACTCTGTAGCAGTACGTTCCTTGGTGGGTGATGAAGGTTGTCTTCTCCTGGTCTTCATCTTCCATGAGGATCTAGTTGTAGCCTGAGTATGCATCCAAGAAGCTTAATAACTCGTGCCCCGTTATTGCATCAATGAGTTGATTGATGTAAGGCAACGAGAAGGAGTCTTTCAGACATGCTTTGTTTAAGTCTGTGAAGTCGATGCACATACGCTATCTCCCATTTTTGTTTTTCACCATGACCATATTGGCGACCCATTGGGGGTCTTTTGACTCCCGACTGGAACCGTTGGTGAGAAATTTTTCTACCTCTTCGTGGATGGCCTCATTGATTGCTGCATTGAATTTTCTTTTGATTTGTCATACTGGTGGGTAGAGTGGATCAACATTCAGCTTGTGCGTAGCAATGTCTTTCAGGATACCTAGCATATCTGCATGGGAGAAAGCAAACGGGTCGATGTTATCAATTAAAAACTTATGAATTTACCTGGTTTTGAGAGTTTGTGGCTGGTGTAAGCCTTTTCACTATGGTCGTTGTTGTCTAGTTGAATAGGGCCGAGGTCTTCTATTGTTGACCTTGTGGCTTCTACGATGTCGGGATCCTTGATTATGTCATTTAGTTCATCGAGTTTGTTCCCCGACTTTGGTAATTGTTATGGTTCCGAGCCTGTTCCCTTTAACTGTTGAGTGTGTGTACAATTTTGGGCGATGTGGTAGCATTCTTGGATTGTGTGTTGTTCGCCTCGGATGCTGAATATCCCCCATGGAGTAGGGAACTTGATTACTTGATAGAAGCTGGAGAGGATGGTCCTCATGGCGTGTATCTAGGGTCGCCCAATGATGGCGTTGTAAGTTGTGTCTTGGTTCATGATGTGAAATGTTGTTTCCAGGGTGATGCATTCGGCCAGAACATGCAATGTTATCTCTTCGAAGGTTCGCTCAACTGTAATGTTAAGACCTATTAGCATTATGCAGTGTGGTACTATCTTGTCCTCGAGTCTCATTTGTGTAAGAACTCCTGGGTGAATAATACACGCGCTGCTCCCATCATCTACCATTATTCTTTTTACATCTGTATCTAAAATGCGTAAATTAATGACAAGAGCATCGAAGTGAGGAAAGGTCAAACCATGGGTCTCTGACTTATCAAAGATGATACTGTCTTCGAGGTCATCATATCGTTCATGGATGATCGACCGCTTCAGTTTATGTGTGATGGTGAACTTTACGTGATTAATTGTTGCTTCGTCACCTCCACCGATTATCGTTTGGATGGTGTGGGCGGGGGAGGGTGTTTCGGATGACCTTGGTGTTGTTCTCGTCCGCAACCAAAGTTGGCACTTCCTCGGTTGCTCATCAACTCCCTTAGGTGTCCTTGGTGAAGCATGTTCACCACTTCTTGTCGTAGGGATATGCAATCTTCGGTCTTGTGACCTCGCTCTTGATGAAACTCACAGAGTGCGTTTGACTTTCTGGTACTTGGGTTAGACTTCATCTATTGAGGCCACTTCACCTTTAGGACAAGCTTCTCTAGTGCGTACACTATTTCTGAAGGGGAAATACAAAAATTGTTAGCAGATAAGAGTGGAGGCATACCTCTTTTATTTTGTTGAGTTTCCGTTGTGGCCTGGATGGCCCTTCTGTATGGCAAGGAAATGGTGGGATGGTCATTATAACATATGGTTGGTGCCTGTCCCGATTAAGGCGTAGACTTGTATGGTCTTGCCGATCGTCATTATGGTGATCTTTCCTCGACTCCGCTTGGACTGATGTTAGCCATTGGGTCGGACCATTGAGGTCGTCCTCATCTACTCTCACTTCGGCGCAATATGCATTGTGAATTTCTTCCAAAGTGGTGGTAGGGTATTTCATGAGCCTGCTTAACAACGTTCAGGTCGCCCTCGACCCATTTCTGTTCAATCCATTTTGGAAAGCTACCAGCGCCATCCCTTCTGATATGTTTGGCAAGCTTATTCTTTCTCTATTGAACTAGGCAAGGAAGTCCATGAGTCCTTTTCCAGGTGTTTTTCTGACGGCGAATATATCATTCACCCTTCCTCCGCCTTTTTAGCCCTGGTATGGGCGGTGACGAACTTGTTGGACTTCTCCTCGAACGTTGTATTCGAACGTGCTAGTAATTGTGAGTACCATGTTAAGGCCCCCCCTGTTAGAGTTTCGCCGAACTTCTTCAACAACACTGATGGTACTTAAAGGCTAGATTTCAATTTGTTTTATTTTTTAATGTTTTAGAGTCTCAGTCAATGCAAAACTTTTGAATTTACTCTTTTTTTTAGTAATTTGCTCGTTAAATGTAAAACTTTCAATTTGTAAGTTTGAATTATAAAATAAGTGTAGCACTTACATTTTATAAGTGCAATTTTTTTCCGTCTTCATTGTATTCTTTATATTTTTACTTTATATTAATATAAATTATAATAGTTATACAAATACAAAAAAAAATACTAACCTGTCCCCTTGGACCCGAAACCTTTACGGTTCACTTTTTACCTGGATGAACCTGAATCCATTAAGCTGGTAAAGCCTAACCCATAACTGGTCCGGTTCAGAACCTGGATGGTTTCATCTTTTTCCTACCCGGCCCACCCGTTAAACACCCTTAATGGTACCTGCTCTTTTGAGAGGTCGTTGACTTTTACTACTGTGACGTAATGAATGATGTAGTCTTTAGGGTCAGTTGTGCCATCGTATATCTTCAAATATGGTGGCATTTTGAAGGTCTTAGGTATGGCATGTGGGGCTTCTTTCTCGTCGTATGGTTGTTTGGTGAACTGGCCGACGTCCCATTTTGGTAGAAGTTTTGGGGGGCCCGGTATCTTATCAACCCTTTCTTGATGCTCCCTCATTTGATTGCGGAGCGCTTTATTCTCGTTCTCCATTTCTTTAATTTTTGTTAGAATAGCTACAAGTGCGTCATTACCTGCATTAATAACAGTGTGAATGTTACCAGTTGCGAGAGGAGCGGGAGCAGGTTGCTCGTTAGTGGTTGTTGTGGTATTTGCTCGTGCGACGCTTCCATTCGCCCTTTGAATGGGTTTGTCAAGTATGTTGTTTAGTGTATTTTTCGACCATACTTCCAATAGCTTTTTTCACTATTGGTGGCGCCTAATCAGTAGTGGACGTGGAGGCTCCCCTTTCACGTGAAGTGGTTACACTTCCATGAGGAGGAGGTGAGTCACTCTGCTTGGATGTAACACTCGGCGTTATATTCTCCTCGTCTTCTCTGCGAACCTCGTTGATGGTGTTCAGAAGGTTAGTAGTGACGCCCACTACTGCTTTCTGTCTTTCATCTCCCTTTTCTACCATTGTTAGTTCGCACAAACGAGAAAAAAAAGCAGTTGTTGTTGTTTTTTCTTTTTCTTGACCTAGAAGAAACTAAAATTTTAACTAGAACCTCCCTACAGACGGTCCCAAATTGTTTGACCAAAAAGTATTAAGTTTTTTGTTAAAATAAGTAATGAGAAAATAGAGGGTGAATCCTAGTTGAACGCAATAAATTCTAGATCTAAAACTGGGGTATATTAATGATACGGGACTATGTTCAAGAATAATAAATATCAAGTATATGTTCAATGATTGTCAATGAATGTAGTAATAGAAGCATGCAATAAGTGTAGATAATGACAATAAATGTAGTAAAAAGGAATTTATCACCCAAATATTAAGTGACTTGGATGATTCTCCTTCCTCACAACGATGTGGGGGGGATAGAAAAGGGAGATGTACAAGGAACCTTTGGATCTTGTGAATGAACAACGTATATTAAACAATGTAATCAGTGAATAAGATAACCTTTTGTATCTTCTTTATAGTCAACCCCTTACAACGTCCTCTTGTCGAAAAGTGAAGATACACCTTTTGTTCTTTAGCTCTTCCTATTTATAGGGGTACTCCTAAAAGACCCTAAAAGTACAACTAAAAGAATATTCGATGGAATATTCTCTAAACTTATCTTGCCGTTATTTCCTTACATCTTTTGTTCGACATCGGCGCTAATCCTTCTTAAGACGACTCCTCGCACTTAAGTTGTGGCCGGCTTAATCCCCGACCACCTCCATTTGCGATCATTAAGTCCAGTCCAAATTTTGACCAATACAATTACAAGTTAGACAAAATCTATACTTTGAAGAGACTTGAACTAGAAACCAAACTCCCTACTTGAATCACCGTGTCAAAACATAATTTAACAATCATTTGGACCTCATGGAATTATAAAATTCATATTTTTACCTTTTCTTTTTCTACAGAAAATTCTTATTTTTACCCCCTCAAAACCTGTTATTCTATCTCACCTTCTCAAAGGACTAACAATATTTTTTTTATCTTTTATGAATTGTGATAGCTAAACGAACACCAACCTAATAGTGAAGGTAGAAGGAACTTATCACTAAAGCAAGCTCTCTTGTATTTGAATCATAGTTTAATTCTCAACCATGTACAAAATTTTAAGAGTATTTGTTGCGAGATTACTAGTACAAAAAATGAAGTACATGTGCTTATAACTTGGAAATAACTTCTTCAACTTCGTTAAGGGCCTCACATGAGAGAAAACTATTCAGACATGAAATACCCTACAAAGAGGCGTTTCTAGTAGTTGTAGGAGGCAATCCTAGAAAAGTGACTGTTACATCTATAGAAGAGCTTGTCACCTCATTCTGAACCTATTTTGGCCGTTTGCATCTCTTTTCCATGTTGTGAAGCGATTTATTCCTGAATTCCAATTGGATATTTCCATTTCGTTCATCCTGATATAAGAATTTGTTAATTACTAAAATATTGCTCAGAATGTATTTATTGATCTCCTATACCTATTGAGTTGAATAATCCCGCCATTGTCTTTCTAGTATAGATTTACAGAGATGATTCTGAAAAGACGAAAAAAGTTGAATGTGATCCCCAGCATACAGCAGCAAGGTTTCCTTGACACCATGGCAAGTTTGAGATTGATAAACCACAACATGATAGCATTTTCTCAGTTGTTGGCTTGTTGCTCTAAAAAATGACTAGAGTATAAATTTCGTTTTTTTCTTTCTTTTCAAGTCCTTTATAAGCACAAAAAGGCGACAAACCAACATATGAACCCCCAATAATTCACAACATCTACAGCCTCCTTCCCACAGTTAACCCTTTTCCCGCTCCACTCCGATTTCTGGCAACAGAAAATTTAATGGTGACAGAATAGCCAGTGCACTCCGCAAGGATTGACAAAAGATACAGAAATCTTCGCCAGCATTTATGCGAGCAAATAGGAAGAAAAAGCTGCTTTCAATGTCTTGCACTTGCGATCAACATAACAGCACACGAGAATAGAACCTTCTCGTCCTATAAAACAATGCCAAGGCAACTAGAACTCCAAAAAGACTTACAGATGCTAATATGAAATAAGATAACATGAAGCAGCGAGTGCCAAAGCATGAATTTCCTTCTCCTGATGCCTCTTTGTCATAAATATAGCCGATTACTCTGACAGATAATACATAAGATCCCACAGGACTAGCTATGGAAATTGTGTTGAAAATTGTACCCATATGGACCACGCCAAATATCTCTTTAGTTATGGTAGGCATCAACGACCACTGGGAGCCATAGCAAATGCCTACTAGCAGTGAACCCACATACAGATTTCCGGGAAAACCTGAAGCGATAATTACATGGCCAACAGTCATTGCTGCTAGAGTAAAGACCATGAATAATGGCCTTGGCCACCCTTTCCTGAGTAGGAATATATCTGATACATATCCAGCTCCAAGACGGCCAAGAAAATTCCATATACTCCAGAAAGAAACTAATGTACTTCTTGCCAATGTTGTGTAACCAAGTGATTCCCCAATCTGGCTAATGTTATTTATTGTGGCTAGTCCTGATCCCATCCCACATATCATAGCAACAAATAGAAACCAAAAGTCTATGGTGCACATGGCTTGCCACAAATTTTTTTGTTCATCGGGCTGCAAGATAGAGCTAGCCTTACGCAGGACTGACTCCGTAGGCACTTCATCATAATCCCTAAGATATCCAACAGCCAATTTATTAGGACTCTCCAATTCAGGTTCATCTATCAACAGAGAAGTAGAAGATGTGATTGATGGCGACAGCCTCTCTTGATCAACCCTTTGGGCCTTGACTGCGACACTAATAGGAGAACAGAGAAGAGCAAGGAGAACCAAAAATGTAATAATCGTTGCCCATTGTGGGAAGACAAAGACATTCTCCAAGATTCTTAAGAACAGAAGATATGCAGCAATAACTAAAGAAAGTAATAAGAAGCCATGCAAATGTTTCTCCTCATTTCTTGAAGGTGTCTGATGGACTCTCACCAAAAACATGAGCATCAGAGTAACTATTGTCGGCAGTAATGCAAGCATCAATATTAGAGAGCTTGGGTTGCCATTGGATAAGGTTTGATACACCTGTATTAGAATTGCTCCACTCAAGCCAAGAAAACCCTGGCTTAGCACACAACAAGATGCATTAGCAGTAATTACACGAGAGTTGTTTCTTTTTAAAAAAATCACGATTAATAAAAACGTAAAAGGAAATATGATGCTGCTCTTCAGATTCCACTAAATATATCTGATTAATCACGAAGATAAAATAGTATAAAAACTAATAGGTATAAACAATATTGCAGGTCTAACTACTAATCCACAAGTAAAAGAAAAGAAAAAAGAAATGGAGTAAGTAAATAAATACTCCCCGTTTCAATCGTTTAAAAAAAACGACACATTTCTGTATTTAAAAATAATTTAACTTTAAACTTTTCATTTTACTCACTTTACGCTTAATGAGAAGCTTTTATAGCCACACAACTATCACGGCCCCATATAGCTTTTGCCCCTTAGGCTTTTAAGACTACAAGTTACAAGAGTCGTTTTTTCTCCTTAACTTTGTGCCAAGTCAAACTACACAATTTAAATTGAAACCGAGGAAGTAATAAAGAGCTGTAAGACTGATTAATATTGGCTAATCTTTTAATTCATTATTTTTCAATTTTTTTGGTTTCCTCTTGTTCGTTTTCTATGGCATGCGATGTTCCTTTGAACTAGGAAGGGTCCTTGTTAAGCTTAGAAAAACTAGTGAGGAAAAGCTATTTTAGTCATATTACAGGTTTAATAGTTTAAGTTCAGTTGTCCCGAAGAAGAATATTTGTTCTTGGCAAATTAAAAAACATATGGAGTATTAGCTAGACTAAGGCCAGCTGCTAGCACGCCTCTTGCAGGAGTTTTAGGGAATAGTGTAAAAAAACATTTTTTGCATTAAAAAACATTTTTGCAGAAGTCTGACAATTGCTGTGGTGCTAGATCTACATAGTTATATTTAATATCTTAAACCCAAAATCAATACTTTAAGATATTTCCAACTTAGACTTCTTTATCAAGAGTAACGGATACTCATGAAATATCCTACAACCAACTCCACAATTATTGAAGCTTTAAGCCTTTAACAGGCTAATTTATGTGTTAAAAATATCATCATATGACAGCTACATCAAACTAGAAATCAATCAAGGCTCTCTTAAGTTCTATAATCATTTGATTATACAAGCCTTTTCATTTTTTGGTATTCACAGTTAAAGCCTAAATTTTTCAAACCATGATTAATGTTTAAACGATCTGTTTAGACTTATGTCGTTTGGTAATCAGGGTGAAAGATAGAATCTCTGTTTTAAAAGGTAGAATTGGGACTCGCCCCAAGGTGGAGCACTCGTAAAACGCCCCTGAACTTATGTGTGGGGCTTAGTTCCGTGAGATCTACACCCCGGACACGTCCTGACACCCAATGTATTGGGCTCGCCTAATCGAACTTTATGCAATTGTACACTAACTTTGTAAATATACAAATTTTCTTAATAAATTATTGACTATTCAAAATTACTTTTTTGTAAATCATAAATCATTACGTTGAGAGTATTTTATGTCATAATTAATATAAAAATTATTGCACGTTATTCACTAAAACTGCTATGATAGTAAATTCTAAATAAATCTTTCATTTAAAAAGTATTTATTTATTAATTTTTGTTGTATTTTTATTATATAATAGTCCATAACTTTTTTTATAATTATTTTCCTAAATATTATTTTTTTCACGTTCACGAGATACAATACTTATTAATTTAATAACTCAGTATTAGCTAGTAACTATTTACAATAATTAGTTATCATGGTATTGTATCGTGAATTATGTGTCACTTTATTAACTCGTTTAAACATAAAAATAAATTATGCTAGAGAATCATATTTAAATTGTGAATTATATTTTTATATAAAAAAATTTTCAAATAGAAGTCATATTAAATAAAAAAATTACAAATTATAATATCGAAATTCTTTCAAGATTCATTACTCCTTAAGAGATACGTATAAGATTTAGTATCGAATACACTACTTTTGATGATTGAGTTGTAACAGCGTTTCAACTAATTTACATATTATGTTATATGTCATATTTTTCGTATTATTCATAGTTAAATTATAATTCATAAATATTCTAATAGATTATTTGTTACAATTTTGTAATTTAAAATTAATAAAATTTAAAAATCTGTGACACTTATACCCAGGCTTATCCCGGCTTTTAAAACATTGGATAGAATTACGTACAAATTTATATTTTCAGCTGTCAGATCATATGTCACCAAAAAAAAAAAAACTTTATTCTTATCGATACCCAAACGTGAAGTAACTCCAACAAGAGAATGCTTCACGGATTATCAATCCCCAAAACGTGACCCATGGAAAAAAACTCTATAGCTAAAGAGCTAGTACAATATTTACAAGCACGTTACCAATAATCATTAGTTCAATTGCGTTGAACATGAATAAAGGGCAGGACAAAAATCAAATAATTGGAGCAAAATTTTCTAAATCCACCACGCAAATGAACATTAGTATTAACAAAAGTAGAAAATCACTCATCTAAGTAGTTGAAAATGATGTATTTCGTAACATACCTTCATGATACCAACAATAGTGCCGCTGTGGTCCGGGAAGTTCTGAACGGCCGCAACGACATTAGCAGTATTAAGAAAAGTCTGAGCATGAGCAGCGATGAACATGAACAGGGACATCATAGCCACAGGCGGCCTGTGTATGATTCCGGTGACGGCAAGCCACATGTAGAAGTAACCGGCAAAGCACTGGAGAGCCCCAGCCAGATGGACAATCCATGGACCACCGTGGAGAAATGACAAGCGTCCGCGGATGGTGGTGGGATTGGTGGCGACAGCTGTATAAAGG
This sequence comes from Nicotiana noctiflora, assembly GCA_032618575.1. Taxonomy (NCBI): domain Eukaryota; kingdom Viridiplantae; phylum Streptophyta; class Magnoliopsida; order Solanales; family Solanaceae; genus Nicotiana; species Nicotiana noctiflora. The sequence continues at coordinate 32,000 of JASVEL010007557.1, forward strand.
AGGCCGGAGAGAATCCCGGCGTTAGCTCCGATATCTTTGAAAACAGAGACGGTATCGAGAGTGGATTGATCGTAGGCTTGGGTGGACTTGAGCACAGGGGAGTAGATACCGAAAGTGTATGATGCGCCGCTGCTGCACTGGATCCATATGCTAGCCACTGCTGCTAGCCATTTGCCACTCTCCATAGCAAATGTTCTGTGTCTCGGAGTTAGAGTATAGCTGTCATGATAAATACAAAGAATTAATATGACGCATCTTATTCTTTCTAATTTTTAGTTTTATTATTTATAAACTTATTGTTTGGGTCTTTTCTTTCCGAAAAGCATTTGGCTATATTTTGGGTCCCATGAGTAATTGGAGGTGGCTTATGGATAATTGGATATTTTATTGCCACGTTTATTCGTATTTTACAATGTTACTATATAAATCTTTAAATTATTCGTATTATCCGTTTTTTCCGGTAAAGTAATTAAGATTTATTATCCATTATTAGCGGTGTTGAGTTGTCAAAAGCACCTAATAATATTCCGCAATTTTATTTTTTGTTAGGATTGAGATAATTAGGTATTATATAAAAGCTAACAAAGTAAGGCTTTAACGACCATATACATCAAAAGAGACACAAATATTTAACGTGATTCGGTTGATTGACCTACATTCACTAACGGAGATGAGCAATCCACCATATAAAAAGAGAGTACAAAATATTGAGAAAACAACCTCATAAAGCATTTAATTTGTCCCAAAATTCTTTCCCTAAACAAGATTCTCAAACCCATTATGGCCAAATTATGGATGCTACTAAATGAGAACAAAAGATCCTCAATTTCTAAAAGTTTAAAATCTTTTCCTCCAAGAAAAAAGACTAGCCAAATATAAAAGAACTATATTTTCCATCTTCTAAAGGAAAAGATATTTATGATACATATATTGCCCTTCCTTCAAAAAATAGGAGAACCAAATATGGCAAGATAATCGGACAAACACCTAACAATTATTCGGTGTGCGAACAAAGTCTCACATTAATAGCTGAAAAGATTGAGAGCCTACATATAAGGTGTATGAATCTCTTAATGGCACGAGGCCTTTCTGGAAAAGTTGCGTCAGTAAGGTCCAAATCGGATAATAGTATGTTTAAGAGTTCTACGGGCTAGTTGAGCCCAACAACTGGTATTAGAGCCCAAATTCGGTGCGACGGTATGGCGATAGCGAAGTGATGGTGCGCGGCTTGATTTGCTTACTTTACAAGTTTGGAGATGCGCACACAAGAAGAACCTAGTATCGAGCTTCGGTTACCATAACATTTTTAACAATGTGGGTGGCACACAGTGAATATCGAAACTTAACCCGTAGATCGTGGTAATGTGTCATGTGGAACTTAGTTCGGGGAAAAAATTTGTGAATCGTGATAATGAGTCCCGTGGAACTTAGTTCGAGGGGGAGTTTATTATGTGTGCGAACAAAATCTCATATTAATAATTAAAAAGATTAAAAATCTATATATAAGATATCTTAATGTTGTGAGCGTCTTTTCAAAAAGATCACACGAATTTGGAGTGGACAATATCATAACATATTTAAGAGTTCTACGGTTGGTTGCCCGACAACTTTTTTTTTTCTACTTCACCTTTTTTGGTGAAATTTGGAGAACTAAACATAATTTTGAAGGTTTGAACTTGTACCACGTTCTCCTGTTATGGTTGTAAAATATTACACATATCCTTTCCTTATCATTGTGAAAGAAAACTTTCTTCTCATATGCCAAAAGCAAGTTTGCAACTTTGTACGTCAATTGAATTCATTCGTGTTGCAAAATGATATTCGCATAGTTTCTTCCATGGAGGTTGTTTGACTCAAAAGTTAAAAATATACTTCGTAAGGTAAAAAATAATTTAAAAATATGAAAAGGTAAATCGTAATTAAATATAATAGACCTAAAGATGTAAGAATGATGTTATTGTTGTAGATCTAATATTGTAAAAAGATATTATGAACTCAAGAGATGTTGTCCATTAGAGATAGAGATAGAGAGAATAGGAGAAAATGAGAGAGTTGTATTTTTCAATAATAACAATGATGCCTTTTACCATGGGAAGGTCCTCTTTATATAGAGAGAGGTCTTCCTTACAATAATAACAAAAATACAAGAAGTGGTCGACGTCCTCCTAGCGAGGACGCCTGGTTTTAATTGGTGTCGCCTTTACCCTTACATCTGAGTCGTGCCTTTACTATAGCAGGTATGCACTTATTGGGCATATCCTTTAGCGTAGAGGCGTATTGGGCCAAATTTGACCCATACAGTTAGTCCCTCCGCTTGTTGGAGGCGTATCCAATAGACGTCTTCAATCAGCGCAAATGTAGGCCTCATCTTTAGATAATTTGATCTTACCATGGGGCGGTGACGTGAACGGAGGGAAACATATGGCATTGTTGATCCATTGACACGTGGCCTCCTTTTCAAAATGACGTCATCATAGGCATGCGTCATAATTATACTTGTTCCCGAGGCGGTTTAGGAGACGATGTGACGTTTTGGTTTCCCGCGCCCGTTTTGAATCATGCCTCTTCGATTTTCGTGTATCTTAGCCCTATAAATAGGAGGAAGGTTCAATATTGTTTATCTTTCGAGCCTTTGAACTCTTTCTACTTCCCTTTTCATCTTTCTTTCCAGTAACTGCTACTTCGTGCTAAACTCTTCCATTTCTTTTGAAACCACACTTCTTATTATTAGAGCCTTAATCCTTATAGAAAATATCATGGCAAAACATGGACAAAGTAGCAAAAAGGCCAAGGGTGATACCCCATCTAGGATTCCACCATCTTCTGGTGGTGATGGGGGAAAGGCAAAGAAACCCTTTGTCCCACTTAGTATAGATAACGTCCTCCCGAAGGAGATACATGCTCGTAGAGATTTCCCAACTAAGATCCCAACCCCTCATTGGTATCACAGCGAGTTATTACAATCCAATTTGGACGACTTTCGAGAGACGTACCCAATTCTAGACCATGTAGAGATGGTGCTGGCCCGGACGGACTATGCCAACGTGCATCGACCGGGATACTGCACATTCTATGAATATTTGTTCTTGATCAGTTACGGCCTCCTAATTTACCCCCTAATAGAGGAGCTTTGCCACATTTATAATGTGTGCCCGGAACAGCTCACTCCTTACACTTTGAAGGTGTGTCGTATTATGACCACCTATGCGGACAGGGCCGAGTGCAGCATCTCGATCCACCACCTCTTATAGTTATTCAGCCCCGGTTACATGAGGGGACCATGCTACAGTTGTTTTAAAAGTTGTTGCACAAGGGGCTTGGTCGTTAAGGCCGATGACAAGACTAACCGCCACTTCTGGCGTAAATTTTTCTACATCAGGATGGAGCACCTAGTGTCGAATTCCAGAGGGTTCCTGGAAAGGTAGAATCCAGAACGTAAGTATTTTTACTTGTAGAATTCAGTAATGTTTGGAATTTTGACTGTACGGTCATTGCGACTTCTTTTGCTTCCCTCCCCTTTTTGCAGCGAGAGCTTCTCCACCCTGGTTTATTGAAAATATTAGGTCGTAGGTGGAATAGTGATTCCGTTTGCGGAGGAATGCTGCACCTGGTCTGCATTTCGTGAGCGATACGGCCCACCAGGTAACTCTTTGACTATGGTTTGGAGGTTTCCTTAGGTTTCGTTACCAGACTTATTCATGTTGGCAGGTCGGAGTGCCCCCAAGAAGAAGAAGAAGAAGAATGTCGTTGCCTCGTCTGGGGTGGGGACTGATTCTGGAGATGAGTACGTACCCTGTGGCTCGCACAGTGATGGCATTCCGGAGGTTCCTCAACCTGAGGTTGCGCCTATGGCTGCATCCATAAGTGAAGCAACTCCTTCACCGCCATTCCCACAGCCCGTGGAGGAGACTTTCAAGGTCGAGGAGTCGCCGAAAAAGAAAAAATGCAGGTTAATGCTTGGCAATGGGATAGCCACAGAGAATGAGGGGGCGAGCGAGCCCCGTCGGGAGTCAAGGCCAGTTTTTATGGTCGATGCCATCCGTTCAGGGAGGTCGGCAATTCTTGACACTACACCAGCACGTATTCCGAAGGGTGGCTTGTCGGCTACTATTGATGAAGCGGGTGATGGAAAGAGGGTGGAACCTAAGACAGTACCTGCGGATGCGGATGCATTAAGGAGAGATCGAGCTCGCGTGGGGATGACGGCAGGTGGGTCTAATCGCCGAATTCTAATCCCAACGAGTATAACCTGTTGCAACATAGCGAGTAGGCCGCAGTGGATATGACCCTGCTGTGTGCTGCCGCTGAGCGCGAAATGTTTAACGATGTTAGCGACAGGGATTTATCTCGGAGGGTTGTCGATGCGGGCTTGCAGGTATATTTTGATTTTCTTCATGTATCGTAAAGCAAACTTTGGTGCATAATGATTTGTTCTTTTCCCTCTTCTTAAGACTCTTATTTTGGAGATAGAGAAGGGTTGATGAGTGCAAAAGAAGACCTACACCTTTAATAAGGCGGTAAAGAAGTATCGGCAATGCGTACCAAGCATCAAGCGCTGGCGGACCTACTCAAATGGGGCCCGCAATTTTGGGTTTTTCGTGAGGGCTTGGAGCAGTCGGAGGCCCAGCTGAAGCGAAGGGTAGTTAAGATGGAGCAAGTTGATGACCAACTAATGGCCGCTTTGGCTCGAAATATCGAATTGGAGACTCTTCTCCAATCAAAGGAAGATTAACTGGAGGTTGGTCGTGGGGTAGTAGCGGAGGCCTCTGATTTGCGAGCCAAGGTCGCTACCTTAACCGCCAAGCTCAATGCCAAGGCGGCTGAAGTTGAGGCTCTTAAGTAGGCTGCTGCATCCAGGCCCGATGAGGGTGTGTATGGTGAGGCGTGGGAGATGTGGGTATACGCTGAAGCTAAGCTTGTCGTGTTTAAGGAATTCCTTGCTGCAGGTCGAGCCACTGAGGCGGAGGTGGAGGATCAGCGGTGTATAGCTCGATCACCCGTGAAGCCTACGGATATAGTTCTGATTCCCTAGATCGGGCGAGCTATAATTTTGAAGATGTTAACCATCTGGCTTTTGGGTCTTGGATCTCTGTAGCTTACCAGACTGAGGGCGACAGTGGCAGAGATGACGGACCAGCAAGGGACGGCGAACGTAGCGACGGACCAATGGGGGGTGTCGAATGGGATGGCGGATCATGTTAGGACTTGTACTTATTTCGTTTTGCTGTTTTGGAGATGTAAATAGATCCTCTTGTACATGTATTTTTTGACGATAATAGAAGTTATTCTTTTGCTGTTACTTTCTTATTTTTGTACCTTTTATTTTTGGTATCTCGTCTCCGTTGAATGGATGCTTGCTTGTTTGTAGGGTTCTTTAGTGTGCTTCTCGAATGTTGCTTATGTTATCCGCTGATAGGAAGCAGTTTTAGTCAATAGTGCCATTGCTTTGTTTGTTACTTACGTGCTTTGCACCATAATCGAACAGGGTTGGCGACCGTTGGTGACGGCGGCCTTAGTCGTAATATTGTCGATGGTCTTAGCCATGTATGTAACTTTGACTGTCGTCGAGTTGCTCGTTTGTCGTAGTCTAACTGGGTCGACTTACTGACGATGATGGCTTAGCCTTTTGTATGTTTGGGAGAGGCCTTGGCTGTATACGTAACCTCGACTGTCATCAAGTTACCTCTTTTGTTGTAGTCGAGCTGGGTCGACTTGTCGACAACGGTGGCCTCAACCATTTACACGTTAGAGATGGCCTTGGCCATATACGTGACTTCGACTATCATCGAGTTACTTAATTAGCCATTTACACATTTGAGATGGCCTTGGCTATATACGTGACTTTGACTGTCATCGAGTTACTTAATTTGTCGTAGTCGAGCTGGGTCGACTTATTAACTACGATAGCCTTAGCCATCTGCACGTTAGAGATGGCCTTGGTCATATACGTGACTTCAATTGTCATCGAGTTACTTAATTTGTCGTAGTAGAGCTGGGTCGAATTATTGACGACGGTGGCCTTAGCCATTTATACGTTGGAGATGGCCGTAGTCGTTCATGCATTAGAGCTAGCCATAGCCGTTCATACATTGGAGATGGCCGTAGTCGTTCATACATTGGAGATGGCCATAGCCATTCATACATTGGAGAGGGCCATAGTTGTTCATACATTGGAGATAACCATAGCCATTTATACATTGGATATGGCCGTAGTCGTTCATACATTGGATATGACCATAGTCGTTTATACATTAGAGATGGCCATAGGCGTTTATACATTGGAGATGGTCGTAGCCGTTCATACATTTGAGATGGCCATAGCCATTCATACATTGGAGATGGCCATAGCCGTTCATATATTGGAGATGGTCGTAGCCGTTCATGCATCGGAGATCATGCTAGTCCATTCCCTTTGTCATGCCAGTCGGGAAGATGTATGGAGTGGCTGTTATGATAAACTTGTTTTGTAAGTATCTCCAGGTGTGCCCTCTACCGCCTTGTTAAAAACCTCCCCGAGAAAACCTAATTGGGACAAAACTCGGGTAAAGGAAAAAGAGTGTGACTCGGGAGGCGCATTTCAGAAATGGAAATAGTTGAGGTGGGTGACATTCCAATTGTTTTGGAGCATTTTTCCTTCCATTGTCTCGGATTAGAATGCCTCTTTACTTGCTGCTGCTGTGATTTTGTATGGTCTGTCCCAGTTGGTGCTCAGCTTTCCTTCGCTTGGGTCTTTTGACGTTAATGTTTTGTCTTTGAGGATGTAGTCACCCATTTAGAGTGGTTGTATTTTGGCCCTATTGTTGTAGTACCTTTCGACTTGTTGTTTATGGGCCACCATTCTTATGTGGGCCATTTCTCTTCTTTCCTCGGCCTCATCGAGGTCTGGAAGTCTGTTCATGTTGTTCTCTGCTCTGCTTGTATGCGAATACCTTAGGCTTGGTTCGCCGACCTAGAACGGTATGACCGCGTCAGTTCTGTAGACCAGTAAGTATGGTGTTTCTCCTGTGGAGGATTTGGGCGTGGTCTGGTGTGCCCATATCACTTTCGGTAGTAGCTCTGGTCATAGCCCTTTGGCGTCCTCGAGCTTCTTCTTCAGTATGTTTAGTATCATTTTGTTGGATGACTCTTCTTGGCCGGTGGTAGAAGGGTGGTATGGTGTGGAGAGTATTCGCTTAATATGCTATTTGTCGAAGAATACAGTTCTTTTCTGGCCGATGAACTGTCGTCCCTTGTCGCAGGTGATTTCTTTGGGGATGCCGAAGCGGCAAATGATATTTTTCCACGTGAAAGCGATGACTTCCTGTTCTCATATTTGGGTGTACGCACCTGCTTCCACCCACTTGAAAAAATAGTCAGTTAAACCTAATAGAAATTGTACCTTTCCTCATCCTACTGGTAGCGGGCCAACTATGTCCATTCCCCATTTGATGAAAGGCCATGGGAAAGTGACTGAGTAGAGAGGCTCTCCTGTTTGGTGTATCATGAGGGCGTACTTTTGGCATTGTTCACATCGGCATACATATTCCGTCGTGTCTTTTTTCATAGTTGGCCAATAGTAGTCGGCCCGTATTAAGCAGCGCATGAGGGCGCGGTTACCTGTGTGGGCGCCGCAATGGCCTTCGTGTACTTATTCGAGTACTGGTGTCATTTGGTGCGGCCCTAGGCATATGTCCAGGGGTCCACCAAAGGTCCTTTTGTAGAGCTCGCGATTTATCAGGCAATTCCAGGCAGCCTGTACGCGATTTTGGGTCGTCAGATCCTCGGTTTTTTGTGTGACGACCCAAAGGGTCATCACTTGTTTTATTAATCATTCCGAGCTTTGGAGGTCTTGAAAACCTCATTTATAGTTGCCTCGATTTGCGTGCACAGTCCGGGCACAAAGCTGGAAAATATTTATGTTGAAATATGTGAAATATGTGAAAAAGTTGAAGAATTTTGATATTAATATTGATATGGTTGACTTTGGTCAACATTTTTGGTAAACGGACCCGGATCCGTGATTTGACTATTTCAGAAAATCCGTAGAAAAATATGGAACTTGGGCATATGTCCGAAATTGAAATCCGAGGTCTAGAACCCCAGTAAAAGAATTTTTCTGTTAAATTGTTTTCTGAAAATGTTTAAGGAAAATGAAACTGAATTTTGATTAAAAAGTACTGGTATCGGGCTCGTATTTTGGTTCCGACGCCCGGTACAGGTCATATATATTGGTTAAGCGCTTCCAGTAAAGTTTGGTTGAAAACGGACGTCGTTTGACGTGTTTCGGCCTTAAATTGGAAATTTTCAAAGTTATGAAAATTTGGAAGGATTCTTGAGTTTTAAGGCTCAATTCATGGATTTTGATGTTATTTTAACGATTTGATCGCGCGAGCAAGTTCGTATAATGTTTTTAAGTTAGTGTGCATATTTGGTTTGGAGCCCCGAGGGCTCGGGAGTGTTTCGGAGGTGGTTCGGGGTGTTTTTGAACTTAAGAAAAACTGCAGAAATCTGCAGCAGTCAATTCTTCATCGCGTCCGCGTCCAGGCGGTCGCGTTCGCGATGGCCAACTTCTTCCATTCACCGCGTTCGCGACAATAGGATCGCGTTCGCGTACAACAAATTTGGACCCAGCCATTTTCCTCTACGTGTTCGCGTGCAGGCTCCCGCGTTCGCGGAGCCTGGCCTGCCTCCTCTACGCGTTCGCGTAAGGTGCCACGCGTTCGCGATGCATTTCAGTCCAACCCTTCGCGTTCGCGACTATGTCCACGCGAACGCGATGCCCATTTTGCCCAACCCTTCGCGAACGAGACACTGTCCACGCGAACGCGAAGGTCAAATTTTTGCCCAGACATTTTAATCCCAAAACAGAACAGAAACGGGATAACAAATCCCATTTCTGTTCAACCCCTTCTTCACAACCCCTTGGACGATTTTTGAGCTATTCTTCACCAAACTTCTTGGGTAAGTGATTCTTAACTCGTTTTCTTCATTTTCCATCAATATTATTTGAATTCCTAAGCCTAAATAGGTGTAAATGGGTAGAAAAATTGAGAATTTAGTATAGTAAGGGTTTTCAATGAATTTACGATCTAGACTTCGTTTTGGAGTCGGACTTAAGAACAAATTGTATATTTGAACTCATGGAGGATTGGGTGAACTTATTTTGGTTCGAAACTTAAGTTTCGATTATGTGGGCCCGGGGTCGATTTTTACTATTCCGGGCAGAATATTGTAAAAATCATATTTAGCAATATGAACTAGTTTGTTAAGTAGAATTGATGATATTGAATCAATTGTGTATAGATACGATTGGATTGGAGTCAAATTCGAAAGGAAAAGGCATTGCTACGGATTGAATCGTTCGTAAACTTTCGAGGTAAGTGTTTGTTATATCCTAGTTTGTAGGAATATGAATTTAGTTATGAATAAATTGTTGAATAAGAATTATTGGTGTTATACCGGTAATGAAGGTAAATTGTTGAAACTATTATAAATTATTGGTTTAAAAACCGGTAATTACAAATATTGTTGATATAGAGATTATTGGCTAAATGCCGGTAATATATATATATTTATGAAATGGGATCGTGTGGTACGCCGACCACTTATATAATAAGAAATGGGATCGTGTGGTACGCCGACCACGAAGTTGATTTAAATCTTGGCATTGGCCATAGTTGCCGGTAGCCTATTGATATATTTGGGAGCGGGTGGTACGCCTACCACAAGATATAATTTTTGATATATTTGGGAGCGGGTGGTACGCCTACCACAAGATATAATTTTTGATATATTTGGGAGCGGGTGGTACGCCTACCACAAGATATAATTATTGATATATTTGGGAGCGGGTGGTACGCCTACCACAAGATATAATTTTTGTTATATTTGGGAGCGGGTGGTACGCCTACCACAAGAGATAATTACTGTGATAGTTGGGAGCGGGTGGTACGCCTACCACGAGACATGAAATGAAAGAGGAAATTGAGACAAGAAAGTAAGGTTTATTCTGTTGATCAGATTATTCTGAATAACTTGAGTTATTGACTGTTATTCAAGAGCAGAGTATTTCTTTATAAATGTATTGTATATATATATATATATATCTACATTGCAACTGTACAGGTTTAGGTGGGTGACTGGCCTTAGTCTTGTCACTAGTTCGCTGGGATAGGCCAGGCACTTACCAGCACATGGGGTTGGTTGTGCTAATACTACACTCTGCGCTCTTTTTGCGTAGATACAGGTTACGGACAGCAGCGGCGGCAGTAGCACGATTGTTGATATTTCGACCACCGAGATTTCGAGGTAGCCTTGCAGGCGTCCGCAGGACCCGTTGTCTCCTCTATCTTTACTGTTTCAGTCTGTTGTCTCATGTATTCGAGATAAACAATTTATATTTCTTCCAGACGATTATGTGTATTATTCTTAGAAGTTCGTGAGTATTGTGACACCAATCTTGGGTAGTGTATCAGATTTGGATTTTCTTTATCACATTTGACTAAGTCTTCCGCTGTAATTTTTATGTTGTTAATAAGAAATTAGTAATTAATGGAGATGTAATTAATATTTGGCTTGCCTAGCTTCCATTTAGTAGGCGCCATCATGACCCCGATGGTGGGAAATCCGGGTCGTGACAAGTTGGTATCGGAGCACTAGGTTGCACAGGTCTCACAACTTACGAACAACCTTAGTAGAGTCTGAAGGATCGGTACGGAAACGTCTGTATTTATCCTCCAGAGGCTACAGAGTTAGGAAAATATTCTCTTTATTCTTTCCAGTCGTGCGACTTGATCTTTTGAATGTTAATTGAACTTCTACTCCGTTCTTCCGCAGATGGTAAGGACACGTGCATCCTCATCTACTGACCAGCAGCCCGAGGTCCCAGCAGCGGCAGCTCCTGCTAGGGGTAGAGGCCGAGGTCGAGGTCGTCCTAGAGGACAAGGTAGGGGCAGGGCTCAGCCCCAAGCAGCAGCACGAGTGGCAGAACCTCATGTTCATATCGAGGAGGAAGTTCCAACCCCAGCAGCTCCGGTAGGCCCAGCTCAGGTCCCAGGAGGAGCTGTGTTTTCACCGGATCTTCAGGATGCTTTGGTCCGTATAGCAGGTTTTATGGATCATATCACCAGAGCAAGGTTTATTACCGGTAGCACCAGCCACTTCTCAGGCCGGAGGAGGTAATCAGACTCCTGCTACGCGCACTCCGGAGCCAGTAATTCCCCAGGCTCAGAATCCTGTGATTCAGCCAGTTGAGGCGGTTCGGCCTATTATTGCGACTCCGTCTAATGATGGTGCAGCCATGTCTGCTGATGCGTTGTGGAGATTGGACAGGTTTACCAAACTGTTCACTACCACATTCAGTGGCACTCCTTCAGAGGATCCACAGGACTTCCTATACAGCTGCCACGAAGTTCTCCGTACTATGGGTATTGTGGAGACAAATGGTGTGGATTTTGCTACTTTTCGGTTATCCGGTTCCGCCAAGACTTGGTGGAGAGATTATTGTCTAACCAGGCCAGCGGGATCGTCATCTTTGACTTGGGAGCAGTTTGCAGAATTATTCTTGGAGAAGTTCCTTCCAGCAACTCAGCGGGAGTTTATGCGCAGACAATTTGAACGTCTTCATCAGGGTTCTATGTCTGTCACACAGTACGAGACTAGGTTCGTGGACCTGGCTCGTCATGCTATTATCATACTTCCCACAGAGCGGGAGAGAGTGATGAGGTTTATTGATGGCTTGAATCAGCCAATTCGGCTACAGATGGCTATGGGAGCAGGAACTGAAATCACTTTTCAGGAGGCGGCTAATGCAGCCCGCCGGATAGAGATGGCTCTGTCACAGGGAGCGAGACATGGATCAGATAAGAGATCTCGTAATTCGGGTAGATTCAGTGGTACCTCGTCTAGAGATAGAGATTTTTATGATAGAGGCCATCCTCCTAGGCCTTATCAGTCAGCTCTTCAGGTTTCTCATGATGCTTCAGGTGATCGTAATTCTCAGCCACGCTACTCTGATCAGCAGCCTATCAGTGCACCACCACTTCGCCATTTTCAGCAGCTGAGGGCTTGTTTTACGTGCGGTGATCTTAGGCACATTGCAAGGTATTGCCCTCGAGCTTCTGACAGATCTCACCAGCAGGGTTCTCGTGCCATGATTCAGGCCCCAGTTCCCTCACAGCCTGCCCAGCCAGCTAGAGGCGGAGGTAGAGGATATAGAGGTGGAGGTAGAGGTCATAGAGGTGGAGCTCAGACCGATAGAGGTAGAGACCAGCCAGCAGCTGATCGTCCTAGAGATACTGCTCAGGGTGGTGGGGCGCAGCCCCGATGTTATGCACTTCCCGCCAGACCAGAGGCTGAGTCTTCTGATGCCGTCATTACAGGTATTATTTTGGTTTGTGATAGAAAGGCATCCGCATTATTTGACCCCGGGTCTACATATTCGTATGTGTCTTCCTATTTTGCACCATACTTGATTCAGCCCAGTGATCCACTGAGTGTTCCTGTTCATGTGTCTACACCAGCAGGCGACTCTATTGTGGTTGATCGAGTTCATCGGTCATGTATTATAGTAATTGAGGGTCTCGAGACCCGTGCTGATTTATTACTCCTAAATATGGTGGACTTCGATATTATACTAGGCATGGACTGGCTATCTCCGTATCATGCTATTTTAGATTGCCATGCCAAGACTGTGACTTTAGCCCTGCCGAATTCGCCTCGTATAGAGTGGAAAGGAATTTCAGGTCATACTAGCCGTAATGTTATTTCTTATGTTAAAGCTCGGCGTATGGTTGGAAAGGGATGCTTGGCTTATTTGGCCTATGTCCGTGATTCTAGTGCTGAGGTTCCTTCTATTGACTCTGTGCCTGTGGTTCGCGAATTTCCTGAAGTATTTCCTTCAGACTTGCCGGGTATGCCGCCCGATAGGGACATTGATTTTTGCATTGATTTGGCTCCAGGCACTCAGCCCATTTCCATTCCCCCATACCGTATGGCTCCGCCGGAGTTAAAAGAATTGAAGGAACAGTTGCAGGATTTACTTGAAAAGGGTTTCATTAGACCCAGTGTTTCGCCGTGGGGTGCACCCGTATTATTTGTAAAGAAGAAAGATGGTTCGATGAGAATGTGCATTGACTATCGACAGTTAAACAAGGTGACTATCAAAAATAAATATCCACTTCCGCGAATTGATGATTTATTTGATCAGCTTCAGGGTGCCAAGGTATTTTCAAAGATAGATTTGAGATCTGGCTATCATCAGCTGAAGATTAGGGCATCTGATGTCCCTAAGACCGCGTTCCGCACTCGGTATGGACATTATGAATTTCTGGTCATGTCTTTTGGGTTGACAAATGCTCCAGCAGCTTTTATGGAATTAATGAATCGGTGTTCCGGCCTTATTTAGACTTGTTTGTAATAGTCTTCATTGATGACATATTGATATATTCCCGCAGTCAGGAGGAGCATGCGCAACATCTCAGAGTGGCCTTACAGACTCTGAGAGATAGCCAGCTATATGCAAAATTTTCAAAGTGTGAATTTTGGCTAAGTTCAGTTGCATTCCTGGGTCATATTGTGACGGCAGCAGGTATTCAGGTTGATCCGAAGAAAATTGAGGCAGTCAAGGACTGGCCTAGACCGACATCAGCCACGGATATTCGGAGTTTCTTGGGGTTAGCGGGTTATTATCGCCGATTCGTAGAAGGATTTTCATCTATTGCAACCCCACTGACCAGATTGACCCAGAAGGGTGTTCAATTTGAATGGTCCGATGAATGTGAGGCGAGCTTTCAAAAGCTCAAGACAACCTTGACCACAACACCGGTATTGGTTTTACCCACAGGTACGAGACCTTATACTGTTTATTGTGATGCTTCCCGTATTGGGCTTGGTGCAGTGTTAATGCAGGATGGCAAAGTTATTGCCTATGCTTCGAGGCAGTTGAAGATTCATGAGAAGAACTATCCAGTGCATGATCTAGAATTGGCGGCGATTATTCACGCATTGAAGATCCGGAGGCATTATTTGTATGGTGTAGCATGTGAAGTATACACCGATCATAAGAGTCTTCAGTATTTGTTTAAGCAGAAAGAGTTGAATATGAGGCAGAGAAGGTGGCTAGAGTTGCTAAAAGACTATGATGTTACTATTTTATATCACCCAGGTAAGGCTAATGTGGTGGCCGATGCATTGAGTAGAAAGTCTGCCAACATGGGTAGTCTTGCATATATTCCGGTCAGTCAGAGACCATTAGCTATAGATGTCCAGGCATTAGCTAACCGGTTCGTGAGATTAGACATTTCTGAGCCTAGCAGGGTGTTAGCCTGCACGGTCGCTCGTTCTTCCTTATTTGAGTGTATCCGTGAGAGACAATTTGATGATCCTCATTTGCGTGAGTTGAGAGATACAGTACAGCGGGGAGGTGCCACACAGGTAAATCTAGATGATGATGGGATATTGAAATTGCAGGGTCGAGTTTGTGTGCCCAATGTCGAAGGAATTCGAGAGTTAATCTTAGCGGAGGCCCACAGTTCGCGGTATTCTATTCACCCAGGTGCCGCGAAGATGTACCAGGACTTACGTCAGCACTATTGGTGGCGCAGAATGAAGAAAGATATCGTTGCGTATGTCGTTCGGTGTCTAAATTGTCAGTAGGTGAAATATGAGCACCAGAGACCTGGTGGTGTATTCCGGAGGATTGAAATTCCCGAGTGGAAATGGGAGCGGATCACTATGGATTTCGTTACTGGACTTCCTTTGACTCGGAGGAAATTTGATGCTATTTGGGTCATTGTTGATAGGTTGACCAAGTCAGCACACTTTATTCCAGTATCTGTCTCCTACTCATCGGAGAGGTTAGCGGAGGTTTACATTAGGGAGATTGTTCGTCTCCATGGAGTGCCGGTATCTATTATCTCTGATCGGGGTACGCAGTTTACCTCGCGGTTCTGGAGAGCGGTCCAGCAGGAGTTAGGCACCCAGGTTCAGTTGAGTACAGCATTTCATCCTCAGACGGATGGCCAGTCAGAGAGGACTATTCAGATTCTTGAGGACATGCTTCGAGCCCGTGTTATTGATTTCGGAGGCTCGTGGGACCAGTTTCTACCATTAGCAGAGTTCGCCTACAATAACAGTTACCAATCTAGCATCCAGATGGCTCCGTATGAGGCGTTGTATGGTAGGCGATGTCGATCACCGGTTGGATGGTTTGAACCGGAAGAGGCTCGGTTGTTAGGTACAGACTTAGTTCAGGAGGCCTTGGATAAGGTCAAGACTATTCAGGAGAGATTGCGTTCAGCTCAGCCTAGGCAAAAGACTTATGCGGATCGCAAGGTTCGAGATGTAGATTTCATGGTTGGTGAACGAGTATTGCTTCGGGTGTCGCCAATGAAGGGCGTGATGAGGTTAGGGAAGACGGGCAAGCTCAGCCCTAGGTATATTGGCCCATTTGAGATTCTAGACAGAGTGGGAGTGGTGGCTTACAGATTAGCTTTGCCGCCTAGCTTATCAGCCGTGCATCCAGTTTTTCATGTATCTATGCTTCGGAGATACCACGGCGATCCCACACATGTGTTAGACTTCAGTACTGTCCAATTGGACAATGATCTATCTTACGAGGAGGAGCCGGTAGCCATTCTAGACCGGCAAGTTCGACGGTTGAGGTCGAAGAGTCATCCTTCTGTGCGTGTTCAGTGGAGAGGTCAGCCTCCTGAGGCATCGACCTGGGAGTCCGAGTCTGATATGCGGAGCCGCTACCCACATTTGTTTCCTGACTCAGGTACTTCTTTCTTTTGTCCGTTCGAGGACGAACGGTTGTTTTAGAGGTGGAGATTGTGACGACCCAAAGGGTCATCACTTGTTTTATTAATCATTCCGAGCTTGGAGGTCTTGAAAACCTCATTTATAGTTGCCTCGATTTGCGTTCATAGTCCGGGCACAAAGCTGGAAAATATTTATGTTGAAATATGTGAAATATGTGAAAAAGTTGAAGAATTTTGATATTAATATTGATATGGTTGACTTTGGTCAACATTCTTGGTAAACGGACCCGGATCCGTGATTTGACTATTTCAGAAAATCCGTAGAAAAATATAGAACTTGGGCATATGTCCGGAATTGAAATCCGAGGTCTAGAACCCCAGTAAAAGAATTTTTCTGTTAAATTGTTTTCCGAAAATGTTTAAGGAAAATGAAACTGAATTTTTATTAAAAAGTACTGGTATCGGGCTCTTATTTTGGTTCCGACGCACGGTACAGGTCATATATATTGGTTAAGCGCTTCCTGTAAAGTTTGATTGAAAACGGACGTCGTTTGACGTGTTTCGGCCTTAAATTGGAAATTTTGAAAGTTATGAAAATTTGGAAGGATTCTTGAGTTTTAAGGCTCAATTCATGGATTTTGATGTTATTTTAGCGATTTGATCGCGCGAGCAAGTTCGTATGATGTTTTTAAGTTAGTGTTCATATTTGGTTTGGAGCCCCGAGGGCTCGGGAGTGTTTCGGAGGTGGTTCGGGGTGTTTTTGAACTTAAGAAAAACTGCAGAAATCTGCAGCAGTCAATTCTTCATCGCGTTCGCGTCCAGGCGGTCGCGTTCGCGATGGCCAACTTCTTCCATTCATCGCGTTCGCGACAATAGGATCGCGTTCGCGTACAACAAATTTGGACCCAGCCATTTTCCTCTACGCGTTCGCGTGCAGGCTCCCGCGTTCGCGGAGCCTGGCCTGCCTCCTCTACGCGTTCGCGTAAGGTGCCACGCGTTCGCGATGCATTTCAGTCCAACCCTTCGCGTTCGCGACTATGTCCACGCGAACGCGATGCCCATTTTGCCCAACCCTTCGCGAATGCGACACTGTCCACGCGAACGCGAAGGTCAAATTTTTGCCCAGTCATTTTAATCCCAAAAACAGAACAGAAACGGGATAACAAATCCCATTTCTGTTCAACCCCCTTCTTCACAGCCCCTTGGACGATTTTTTGAGCTATTCTTCACCAAACTTCTTGGGTAAGTGATTCTTAACTCGTTTTCTTCATTTTCCATCAATATTATTTGAATTCCTAAGCCTAAATAGGTGTAAATGGGTAGAAAAATTGAGAATTTAGTATAGTAAGGGTTTTCAATGAATTTACGATCTAGACTTCGTTTTGGAGTCGGACTTAAGAACAAATTGTATATTTGAACTCATGGAGGATTGGGTGAACTTATTTTGGTTCGAAACTTGAGTTTCGATTATGTGGGCCCGGGGTCGATTTTTACTATTCCGGGCAGAATATTGTAAAAATCATATTTAGCAATATGAACTAGTTTGTTAAGTAGAATTGATGATATTGAATCAATTGTGTATAGATACGATTGGATTGGAGTCAAATTCGAAAGGAAAAGGCATTGCTACGGATTGAATCGTTCGTAAACTTTCGAGGTAAGTGTTTGTTCTATCCTAGTTTGTAGGAATATGAATTTAGTTATGAATAAATTGTTGAATAAGAATTATTGGTGTTATACCGGTAATGAAGGTAAATTGTTGAAACTATTATAAATTATTGGTTTAAAAACCGGTAATTACAAATATTGTTGATATAGAGATTATTGGCTAAATGCCGGTAATATATATATATATATTTATGAAATGGGATCGTGTGGTACGCCGACCACTTATATAATAAGAAATGGGATCGTGTGGTACGCCGACCACGAAGTGATTTAAATCTTGGCATTGGCCATAGTTGCCGGTAGCCTATTGATATATTTGGGAGCGGGTGGTACGCCTACCACAAGATATAATTTTTGATATATTTGGGAGCGGGTGGTACGCCTACCACAAGATATAATTTTTGATATATTTGGGAGCGGGTGGTACGCCTACCACAAGATATAATTATTGATATATTTGGGAGCGGGTGGTACGCCTACCACAAGATATAACTATTGATATATTTGGGAGCGGGTGGTACGCCTACCACAAGAGATAATTACCGTGATAGTTGGGAGCGGGTGGTACGCCTACCACGAGACATGAAATGAAAGAGGAAATTGAGACAAGAAAGTAAGGTTTATTCTGTTGATCAGATTATTCTGAATAACTTGAGTTATTGACTGTTATTCAAGAGCAGAGTATTTCTTTATAAATGTATTATATATATATATATATATATATCTACATTGCAACTGTACAGGTTTAGGTGGGTGACTGGCCTTAGTCTTGTCACTAGTTCGCTGGGATAGGCCAGGCACTTACCAGCACATGGGGTCGGTTGTGCTGATACTACACTCTGCGCTCTTTTGCGCAGATACAGGTTACGGACAGCAGCAGCGGCAGTAGCGACTTGTGGATTTTCCGACTATTGAGATTACGAGGTAGCCTTGCAGGCGTCCGCAGGACCCGTTGTCTCTTCTATCTATGCTTTTCATTCCGTTATCTCATGTAATCGAGATAAACAACTTGTATTTTCTTTCAGACAATTATGTGTATTATTCTTAGAAGTTCGTGAGTATTGTGACACCAATCTTGGGTAGTGTATCAGATTTGGATTTTCTTTATCACATTTGACTAAGTCTTCCGCTGTAATTTTTATGTTGTTAATAAGAAATTAGTAATTAATGGAGATGTAATTAATATTTGGCTTGCCTAGCTTCCATTTAGTAGGCGCCATCATGACCCCGATGGTGGGAAATCCGGGTCGTGACAGAGTGTCCCATCCTGCAAATAGGACACAAATTGGTTGCGTCAGAGTAGAACATCAACAACATAGCCAACTTGAATTTGAAGATATCAATGTTGAAGAAGTGAAACTAGAGTCATCCAACGACATTGAGGATACAAATTTTGTTGACTCTAGTATCGTTGATGTTGGGGATGTTGAAAGTCCCAAAGTTCATGTGTTTGAGCGCATTGGTCCCCACTCCAAATATTTTCTACATTTGCATGGATGACGGTATGGAAATAGAGTCATCCGAGCCGATTGAGAAGTCAAGGAATGAGGAACAAGGTGCCTACATTCTGGAATTTTTCTTGCCAGAAAGACAGGACTACATACCTCATCTAAAAGCCAAGGAGTATATAATAGTGCAATGGTTGCTTGGGCCAGTTAGATTTTTTCCTTCGCCCTTGGAGCATAGCCAAAAGCTTGATGTCAAATTGTGGTTCAATTCATAAGCTCGAGGTGGAGGCAAAAAGTGATTCGTGTTGTGCCGCAACGTTAAATCAAGCGCTTGTTGGGAGGTAACCTAGCTTTATTGCTTTCTTTTATTTTTTTATTTTATTTTTTTAATTATATTATTTTTGTAATGTCGATTTTTTATTTTCTAGGAGCATGGAAAGAAAAAGTATTGGAAGGATGCACCAACAAATGAAATGGTTAGAACTAAGTGTAAGGTACCCGCACGATGGACCAAGCTGGGAGAAGTTTGAGTACCCCATGAGCTGCTAGTGCTTCGGCCTTTGGCCTACAGGGAGTTTATTTTACCCTATTATATGTATGTATGTGCATTGGGGACAATGCACAATTTTTAAGTGTGGGGTAAGGAGATTGTCTTGGTGGCTTTTCATGCTACTTTAGCTGTGTCTATTTTTTTAAAGATTATACTTTTCCTGATGACAGATCTTCTAGACAGTTTTCTTGAGGGAAATAAGTCCAAATAAAATGCCAAAAAGATTTTTTTGTTTTATTTTAGGTAGTGTAGTAACTCCCCCTTGGTTTTTCTTTGAGCCACAATTCTTTTTCAAGTATTTTATTTGAACCGGGTGTAGTTGTTTTTTTAGGAATAAGAGCCATTGTGTTGTATTTTGAATTGAAGCAATATCTCTTGACTTTGCTATGCCATGAGAATAGTGAGTACTTTGGTTGTGACGCTTAAGCTCAGTTTTTTACTCTTGTAGAAGTACCTTAAATTATATTATCTTAACTTTGCTTAACTGCTTTGACTAGAGTGTCTATGAATCCAATTCTGAGTGAGTTATGTGCCATGTGTGTATAAGGTTTGCGTTATTTTGTGTATTGTATTTGATGCCTAGAACTTGCCATGTGTATTTTCAAAGCGAAATAGTAGTGTTATTCAATCGTGGAAGTGATATAGGCATTTTCTTGTTGAGCCAGATATGTATATTTTACCCACCTAATTGTTATGTATCGTAATTAACCTCTTTGAGCTTTTAATCATTTTTCTTTGGCAACCACATTACAAGTCTTACCCATTTGTTTGAATTAACCATCTATTTGAACATTTTCACCTCTCATGAGCACTTGAATTGTTATGAACTTTGTAAAAGTTAAAGTGCGAGGTGGTTGGTTTTGCTTTTGAGTGAAACTAATTGAATAAGGAGAAAGGTGCACTATTTTGAAAAAAAAAGAAGAGCACTTGAATTGGAAAAAAAATATAGTTGGATTGTTGTGGGAAAAAAATTCCTTGATAAGTGGTGGCTCTTGATGTAAGTGTGCTTAAAAATGAATGGGGTAATTTACATTGATGTGAAGGTAAAATTTTGGGTTGACATAAGTGTAGGGTTTAAATGTTAAAATGTATGTATTAAAGTGCTTAGGGAGCTGTAGTCACTCTTGTATCTAAATGTATCCTACCCGTCTCGTAGCCTATATTACAACCAAATAAAGTCCTAATTCATCCAAGATTGAATGAGCTCGATTAGTGGAGTAATACACTACGGGCAAGCTTATTGTGCATCTTTTGTGGCATATGAATCTTATTTCTGAGAGTGAGTGAATTCTTTCTATCTTGAGTTCCTACGTGTTCTTAAATTTTATCAGTCCGTATGATTTACTGTAACGAACCGGCCCGTCGTTACGGGAATTTCCACCCCGTTACCTTGCATTTACATATATTATGCTTTTAAAACAGTATTAGAGTATATCGGGTGAGTTAGGAGTGATTTGGATTGAAAATGAAACAAATAGCATGTTTGAAGAAAGCTTGAATATGAAAAGTCAACCAAGAGTTGACTATTGAGTTAGAGTGCTCGGAACCGAATTCTGATGATTCGACTAGTTCCGGGGATCATTTATGACTTAGGAGAACAATCGGAATTGAATTCGGAGGTCCGGTGTAGTTTTAAGCTTGAATTGGCGAATGTTGAATTTTGGCGAAAACCGAATGGTAGGTGATATTTTGATCCGGGGGTCGGAATGGAATTCCGACAATTTCTGTAGCTTCGTTATGTGATTTTGGATGTGTCCGCAAATTTTCAGGTCATTCGGACATCGTTTGATCGGGTTTTGGATTGAATGTTAGTTTTGAAAGTTTTGAAGAAACTTAGGCTTGAATCCGTGATTAATTGGTGATTTTGATGTTTAGTATGGTGTTTTTATGATTGGAACAAGTTCGTATCATGTTTTAGGGTACGTTGGTGGTTTTCGTTGGGGTCCCGGGGGCCTCGGGATGATTTCGGACCATCAACCGGGCATTTGGACTTAGCCAAAAATCTGCAGAAAACTGCAGGTTCTGCCCAGGCCCTCAAGCCTTCGCGTTCGCGTGACCATTGCCGCGTTCGCGAAGGCCAAGCCTTTTGTTCATCGCGTTCGCGGGGGAAGGAGTCGCGTTCGCGTAGCTCTGGGATGTTAAGCATCGCGAACGCGTTGCTTTGGTCGCGATCGCGTAGAGTCATGGCGTTGTGCTTCGCGTTCGCGGGAGGCCTATCGCGAACGCGTAGAAGAAATCCGGGTTGCTGTGAGGTTGATCATCGGGAACGCGTGTGATGAGTCGCGTCCGCGAAGGTTTCAGGATTTGAGCATCGCGAACGCGTGACCAGTGTCGCGTTCGCGAAGAGTAAGGTTGGTTTGTTCATCGCGAACGCGTAGAGGATCACGCGAACGCGATGAACAATGGTGTCTGGCAGTGAATAAAAATCCAGAAACAGAGAGTTACGGGTTTACAACCCAAAACACAATTTTTGAGCTCTAGAGAGAAGAAATCACGGGAAAACGCTCGGGAAATCATCGGGTATTCGTTGGAGGTAAGTTTTGTGGCTTAATTACATCATTTTAACATGAAATCCTTGGTTAATTCCCTGTAAATGGAAGATTAATTGTGGGTTTGAGCCCTAAGCCTAAATTGAAGAAAAACACCGATTTGAGTGGGCTAACGGAGTCCGATTTTGGTAAATGTTATATGTATGGACTCGTGGCGAGACGAGGGTTCCAGAAATGTGAATTTCGTAAATTTTCGGAATGTGGGCCCGGGGCTCGGGTTTTGACAACTTTGGGAATTTTGATGTAAATTGAGTTGTATTGATTGGGTGTCGTCCCATTGGCCTAATTTGTTGTGTTTCTACTGTATTTGATCAGATTCTACGCGTACGGAGCTTGATTCTCGTGGCAAGGGCATTGCGGAATAGTCATCGTGCTGTATTGAGGTGAGTAATAGATGTGGGTGATGACCAGCGGGTTCGAAACCCCGGTATACCACTTTGTGACGCTGTATAGCGGCGAGACACGCACACTCTCGAGAGTGCGGGGTCGATCATGAACTGGAGACTATATATTAGTCCGAACCTGTTGATACCGTATTATTGGCTATTCTAGAGCCGTCGAACCTCCTTCTCGGATGGTTGCATATATATATATATATATTGTGATAATGGCCACCCTTGAGCCAAGGAACCCCCTTCTCGGGCGGTTGAGTATACATGTGGGCCGTGAGCCACTTATTGGATCCCGCGAGGATCGTTATCATTGTCTTATCATATAGACATGCTAGTTACTACTAGTCCGTAGCTATTTCTGTTATTATGCTAATTCCAATCTCTGGAACTTGATATTACTGTTTTCCAACTGAAAAATGATAAAAAGAGTTTTCAAAAACTACTTTTGAGCCTCGCGAGGCTGTATCTGCATATTAGCTGACTAGTAGTGGATCGGGCTGCACGCCGCAGCGAGATATATGTTGGATCGGACTGCACGCCGCAGGGATATCTCTATGAGATGTGCTTGGGCTGTAGGAGCCCCTCCGGAGTCTGAACCCCCACAGTGAGCACGGGTACCCAAAATTAGAGTCGGGCTACACGCCGTAGCGGTCATATCATGCATTGCATTGCATTTAGCTACATCTGCTAGCTGTTATGCTATTTATTGGTAATTGTTGGAACAGGTACAGTGAAGATTGATTCTATGACAGGGTAGCCGATTATAGCTTTACATAGTGCTTTATTGCGGATTTCTTATCTGCGCTGTCTTACCCTTGTTTATTACCACTGAGTCTGGCAGTACTCATTTTACTCCCTGCACCTTGTGTGCAGATCCAGGTACCTCTCAGCAGTGATCCAGTAGTTGTGCGAGGCGACGTTTGTGGATATTCGAGGTAGCTGCAGAGTCCGCAGGACCCGACATCCCTTCCTACTGTCTTTGGATTTTGTATTGACATTTCTTTCCGCACTTGGTATTTTGTAAACCTTTATACACTCATGTTCAGTAGAGGCTCATGACTCTTGACCCTTGGTCCATGGGAGTTGATGTATTATGGGACTTGGTTCCCCGTTTTCGTTATATATTTCGCTGTTATTTCGTGAATTAATATGCCTAAATGGGCTAAAGTGAGCTTCTAGCTCCGTGGATGATATTGATTGGTCAGGCTGGCTTAGCAATGTGCTGGGCGCCATCACGACCGGATTTGGGGTCGTGACAAGTTGGTATTAGAGCCTAGGTTTACTAGGCCTCATGAGTCTTGAGCCGGTTAGTAGAGTCTTGTGGATCGGTACGGGGACGCCTGTACTTATCGCGAACCTTTAGGAAAACTTCACTTTTCTTGAACTCCGTCGTGCGATCTTGTTGTTCCGAGAACCGAACTTCTATATTCTATTCTCTCGCAGATGGCGAGAACGCGAGCATCGGGACGAGGTGGACGATCTCCATCGCCACCCGTTAGAGGCCGCGGGCGCGGTCGTGCTGAGGTAGAGGTAGGGCGGCCGAGGCGGCGCCGACCGACCCGCCCCGTTGTACCGCGCTCGCGAGCGCCCCCGCGTGGTCGAAGCTCCGGCGATCCCGCTCGGGGCCGCACTATATCTATTGCTATTCCCGGTCTTCGGGAGACTCTCGCTCAGATATTATCGGCGTGTTCCGGCTTGGCTCGGGTAGTTTCAGCCTACCGCTACCGTAGCGACATCCCAGTCAGGGGGTGGTCAGTAGACCCCTGCAGCTCGCACACCTGATCCGGTTGTTCAGGGACTTCAGATGCCAGAGGCGGTCCCCGCTCAGGTGGTTGCACCGGTTATTCCTCCAGCTGCACCAGCTCCAGCTCCAGAGCATATGGTTGAGGTTATGCCCGAGGACGAGCAGCGTCGTCTTGAGAGGTTTGGTAGACTTCGGCCACCCCATTTCCGTGGCGTCGAGGGCGAGGATGCCCGTGGTTTCTTGGATAAGTTGTCGAAGATGTCGCGTACGGCCGGGTATTCTCGAGTCCGGCGGAGTTTCATTTACTACATTTCAGCTCACCGGTCCCGCATTTGATCGGTGGGAGGAGCTTGAGAGGCGTAGCCTCGCTAGCAGACGCACCTCTCACATGGCAGCAGTTCTCACTCTCTTTCTAGAGAAATATGTACCTCGGCCTCGTCGCGAGGAGCCACGTCGCCGCTCGAGTGGTTGATTCGGGCGACATGTCCGTGACCCGACATGAGCTCGCATTCACACGACTGGCTAGGCATGCCACACGGATGATCCCTAATGACAGGGAAAGGATCAAGAGGTTCATCGATGGCCTCAACTACTCTATCCGTATTCTTATGACCAGCCAGCGAGTTCTCTGTCATCATCGTTTGAGCAGGTAGCCGATATGGCACGCTCCATCGAGGCGGATCGTCGCCGAGAGAGAGAGAGCGGGAGGCCGCGAGGCCTCGTGGTTCTGGCAGTTTCGCTGGTGCTCCATCTAGAGGGCATTCCCGGCAGAGTAGAGGTCGCTCATCTAGACCTTCTCATTCGGGCCGCCCGAGCAGAGCGGAGGTTCTCATGGTCGCGGTCGACAGGGGATTTGGTAGAGGTCGGCCATCGCTCGGTGCTTAGCACGGTACTGCTGAGACCTACTTCTCCAGAGCACCGGTGCATGTTACGAGCGTGGTGAGTTTGGCCATACGAGGAGACATCGCCCTCGACTACGTAGGGGCAGGACTCGGCAGAGGGATCGGCCCTCCTCTTCAAGCACCATCTCGCCCAGTAGAGGTGGAGGTCGGGCTTCTCGTGGTCGCCCCGGGGCGAGGAGAGATCCGGCGGAGGCCCGTGCACGGTTCTATGCACTTCCCGACAGGCGTGATGCAGTTGCCTCCGACGCCGTGATTACAGGTATCTGTCTGTCACAGAGATGCCTCGTTCTATTTGATCCAGGGTCCACATATTCTTACGTGTCCTCTTATTTTGCACATCATTTGGGTGCGACTCGTGGTATTCTTGATTTACCTGTTCATGTATCCACCCCCGTGGGTGATACGATTGTTATGGATCATGTCTATAGATCCTGTGTTATATCTATTGGGGGTCTGGAGACCCAGGCAGATTTGTTATTGTTGAGTATGGTGGACTTTGATGTTATATTGGGTATGGACTGGTTGTCTCCGTATCATGCTATATTGGACTGCATGCTAAGACAGTTACGTTGGCCATTCCTGGTATTTCTCAGATTGAGTGGCGGGGTTCGACTGATTTTGTCCCTAGCCGTGTCATTTTGTTCTTAAAAACTCAGAAGATGGTTGAAAAAGGGTGTTTATTGTACTTAGCTTTTG
Source organism: Nicotiana noctiflora (assembly GCA_032618575.1). NCBI lineage: Eukaryota > Viridiplantae > Streptophyta > Magnoliopsida > Solanales > Solanaceae > Nicotiana > Nicotiana noctiflora. The sequence goes on from JASVEL010007557.1 coordinate 57,689, forward strand.
TGAGAGATGTGGAGCTGAGTCTCCTAGCATTGATTCTGTACCTGTTGTGAGGGACTTTGCAGATGTATTCCCCTCAGACATGTCGGGCATGCCGCCAAACAGGGATATTGATTTTGGCATTGACTTGGTGCCGGGCACTCAACCCATATCCATTCCTCCTTACCGGATGGCACCAGCTGAGTTGAAAGAACTGAAAGAACAGCTTCAGGAACTTCTGGATAAGGGTTTCATCCGCCCTAGTGTATCCCCGTGGGGTGCGCCGGTGTTATTTGTTAAAAACAAATATGGTTCCATGCGAATGTGTATTGATTATAGGCAATTGAATAAAGTGACAGTGAAGAACAAGTACCCTCTACCGCACATAAATGATTTGTTTGATCAGTTACAGGGTGCGAGGGTGTTTTCGAAGATTGATCTTCGTTCAGGCTACCATCAGCTGAAGATTAGAGAGTCTGACATTATGAAGACTGCATTCCAGACCAGATATGGTCACTATGAGTTCCTTGTGATGTCTTTTGGGCTGACCAACGCCCCAGCAGCATTTATGCATCTGATGAACAGTGTATTCAGGTTGTATCTTGATTCATTTGTGATTGTGTTCATTGACGACATTCTAGTCTACTCTCGTAGCCAGGAGGAGCATGCCCGGCACTTAAGTATTGTGTTGCAGAGGTTGAGAGAGGAGAAGCTGTATGCCAAGTTCTCCAAATGTGAGTTCTGGCTGGAGTCCGTGGCATTCTTAGGGCACGTGGTGTCCTGTGATGGTATTCAGGTAGATCCAAGGAAGGTCGAGGCAATGCAGGGTTGGCCCAGACCGACTTCAGTTACTGAGATCCGTAGCTTTCTGGGATTGGCAGGGTATTATCGCCGATTCGTTCAGGGGTTCTCTTCTATTGCTTCACCCTTGACTAGATTGACTCATAAGGGTGTTCCTTTCTTATGGTCCGAGGAGTGCGAGGAGAGCTTTCAGAAGCTCAAGACAGCACTGACCACAGCACCAGTCTTGATTCTACCGACAGCTTCAGATTCTTATACTGTATATTGTGATGCCTCGGGAGTGGGCATTGGTTGTGTGTTGATGCAGGAGGGTAGGGTCATTGCTTATGCTTCTCGTCAGTTGAAGCCCCACGAGAAGAACTACCCTGTTCACGATTTGGAGTTAGCTGCTATTGTTCATGCCTTGAAGATTTGGAGGCATTATCTATATGGTGTATCTTGTGATGTATATACAGACCACCGTAGCCTTCAGCATTTGTTTAAGCAGAAAGATCTAAATTTGAGGCAGCGGAGACGGCTTGAGTTGCTTAAAGACTATGATATTACTATCTTGTATCATCCCGGGAAAGCCAATGTAGTGGCTGATGCATTGAGCCGGAAGGCTATTAGTATGGGTAGTTTGGCATATATTCCAGTTGGGGAGAGACCCCTAGCAGTTGATGTTCAGGCGTTAGCTAATCAGATGGTGAGGCTGGATATTTCTGAGCCCAGTCGGGTGATGGCTTGTGTAGTAGCTCGTTCTTCGTTATATGATCGTATTCGAGAGCGCCAGTATGATGATCCACACTTACTTGTCCTTAAGGACAGAGTTCAGCATGATGATGCCAGAGATGTCACTATTGATAGTGATGGTGTGTTGCGGATGCGGGCCGGATATGCGTGCCCAATGTTGACGGCCTTCGTGAATTGATATTGGAGGAAGCCCATAGCTCGCGGTATTCTATTCATCCAGGAGCCGCGAAGATGTACCAGGATTTGAAGCGGCATTACTGGTGGAGAAAGATGAAGAAAGATATTGTGAGCCATGTGGCTCGGTGTCTAAACTGTCAGCAGGTCAAGTATGAGCATCGGAGACCTGGTGGTGTATTCCGACGTATTGATATTCCGGAGTGGAAGTGGGAAAGAATAACTATGGACTTTGTTAGTGGACTCCCTCGGACAGCGAGGAAGTTTGATTCAGTTTGGGTGATTGTGGATAGACTGACTAAGTCAGCTCACTTCATCCCAGTGTGTACTACTTATTCCTCAGAGCGGCTGGCGGAGATATTCATCCGTGAGATAGTGAGGTTGCATGGAGTTCCTATTTCCATTATATCAGACAGAGGTACCCAGTTCACATCTCAGTTCTGGAGGACATTTCAGCGAGAGTTGGGGTCACGGGTAGAGTTGAGCACAGCATTTCATCCACAGACGGATGGGCAGTCTGAGCGTACTATTCAGATATTGGAGGACATGTTGCGTGCTTGTGTCATTGATTTTGGTGGTTCATGGGCTGATTATTTGCCTTTGGCGGAGTTTGCTTACAATAATAGCTATCAGTCCAGCATTCAGATGGCACCGTATGAAGCCTTATATGGGAGGCGGTGTAGGTCTCTAGTCGGTTGGTTTGAGCCCAGCGAGGCTAGATTATTGGGGATAGAATTAGTTCGTCAGGCTGCCTTAGACAAGGTAAAGGTAATTCAGTAGAGACTACGCACAGCTCAGTCGCATCAGAAGAGTTATGTGGACCGGAAGGTCTGAGATGTGTCCTATTCGGTGGGCGAGAAGGTGTTGTTGAAAGTTTCGCCTATGAAGGGTGTTACGAGGTTTGGAAAGAAAGGAAAGTTGAGCCCAAGGTTTATTGGACCTTTTGAGGTGCTTAGGAAAGTTGGGGAGGTGGCTTATATGCTTGCTTTGCCACCCCGTTTGTCGGGAGTTCACCCGGTGTTCCATGTATCTATGCTCCGGAAGTATGTCGGAGACCCGTCTCATGTGTTGGACTTCAGCACGATACAGCTAGATGAGGATTTGACTTATGATGTGGAACCAGTAGCCATTTTGGGTCGACAGGTTCGTAAGCTGAGATCTAAGGATATAGCTTCGGTGAAAGTGCAGTGGAGAGGTCGTCCTGTGGAGGAAGCAACTTGGGAGACCGAGCAGGAAATGCGGAGCAGATATCCACACTTATTTGATGCTCCGGGTATGTTTCTTAACCCGCTCGCGGACGAGCGTTTGTTTAAGTTGGGGAGAATGTAACGACCCGGCCCGTCGTTACGGGAATTTCCACCCCGTTACCTTGCATTTACATATATTATGCTTTTAAAACAGTATTAGAGTATATCGGGTGAGTTAGGAGTGATTTGGATTGAAAATGAAACAAATAGCATGTTTGAAGAAAGCTTGAATATGAAAAGTCAACCAAGAGTTGACTATTGAGTTAGAGTGCTCGGAACCGAATTCTGATGATTCGACTAGTTCCGGGGGATCATTTATGACTTAGGAGAACAATCGGAATTGAATTCGGAGGTCCGGTGTAGTTTTAAGCTTGAATTGGCGAATGTTGAATTTTGGCGAAAACCGAATGGTAGGTGATATTTTGATCCGGGGGTCGGAATGGAATTCCGACAATTTCTGTAGCTTCGTTATGTGATTTTGGATGTGTCTGCAAATTTTCAGGTCATTCGGACATCGTTTGATCGGGTTTTGGATTGAATGTTAGTTTTGAAAGTTTTAAAGAAACTTAGGCTTGAATCCGTGATTAATTGGTGATTTTGATGTTTAGTATGGTGTTTTTATGATTGGAACAAGTTCGTATCATGTTTTAGGGTACATTGGTGGTTTTCGTTGGGGTCCCGGGGGCCTCGGGATGATTTCGGACCATCAACCGGGCATTTGGACTTAGCCAAAAATCTGCAGAAAACTGCAGGTTCTGCCCAGGCCCTCAAGCCTTCGCGTTCGCGTGACCATTGCCGCGTTCGCGAAGGCCAAGCCTTTTGTTCACCGCGTTCGCGGGGGGAAGGAGTCGCGTTCGCGTAGCTCTGGGATGTTAAGCATCGCGAACGCGTTGCTTTGGTCGCGATAGCGTAGAGTCATGGCGTTGTGCTTCGCGTTCGCGGGAGGCCTATCGCGAACGCGTAGAAGAAATCCGGGTTGCTGTGAGGTTGATCATCGGGAACGCGTGTGATGAGTCGCGTCCGCGAAGGTTTCAGGATTTGAGCATCGCGAACGCGTGACCAGTGTCGCGTTCGCGAAGAGTAAGGTTGGTTTGTTCATCGCGAACGCGTAGAGGATCACGCGAACGCGATGAACAATGGTGTCTGGCAGTGAATAAAAATCCAGAAACAGAGAGTTACGGGTTTACAACCCAAAACACAATTTTTGAGCTCTAGAGAGAAGAAATCACGGGAAAACGCTGGGAAATCATCGGGTATTCGTTGGAGGTAAGTTTTGTGGCTTAATTACATCATTTTAACATGAAATCCTTGGTTAATTCCCTGTAAATGGAAGATTAATTGTGGGTTTGAGCCCTAAGCCTAAATTGAAGAAAAACACCGATTTGAGTGGGCTAACGGAGTCCGATTTTGGTAAATGTTATATGTATGGACTCGTGGCGAGACGAGGGTTCCATAAATGTGAATTTCGTAAATTTTCGGAATGTGGGCCCGGGGCTCCGGTTTTGACAACTTTGGGAATTTTGATGTAAATTGAGTTGTATTGATCGGGTGTCGTCCCATTGGCCTAATTTGTTGTGTTTCTACTCGTATTTGATCGGATTCTACGCGTACGGAGCTTGATTCTCGTGGCAAGTGCATTGCGGAGTAGTCGTCATGCTCGTATCGAGGCGAGTAATAGATGTGGGCGATGACCGGCGGGTTCGAAACCCCGGTATACCACTTTGCGACGCCGTATAGCGGCGAGACACGCACACTCTCGAGAGTGCGGGGTCGATCATGAACCGGAGACTACATATTAGTCCAACCTGTTGATACCGTATTATTGGCTATTCTAGAGCCATCGAACCTCCTTCTCGGATGGTTGCATATATGTATATATATATTGTGATAATGGCCACTCTCGAGCCGAGGAACCCCCTTCTTGGGCGGTTGAGTATACATGTGGGCCGTGAGCCACTTATTGGATCCCGCGAGGATCGTTATCATTGTCTTATCATATAGACATGCTAGTTACTACTAGTCCGCAGCCATTTTTGTTATTATGCTAATTCCAATCTCTGGAACTTGATATTACTGTTTTCCAACCGAAAAATGATAAAAGAGTTTTCAAAAACTACTTTTGAGCCTGCGAGGTTGTATCTGCATATTAGCTGACTAGTAGTGGATCGGGCCTGCACGCCGCAGCGAGGTATATGTTGGATCGGACCGCGCGCCGCAGGGATATCTCTATGATTTTGTGCTTGGGCTGTAGGAGCCCCTCCGAAGTCTGAACCCCCACAGTTAGCACGGGTACCAAATTTGGATCGGGCTACACGCCGTAGCGGTTATATCATGCATTGCATTGCATTTAGCTACATCTCGTAGTTGTTATACTGTTTTGCTCGTACTTGTTGGTACAGGTACAGTTGATATTGGTTCTGTTACAGGGTATTTGATTACAACTTTACATAGTGCTTTATTGCGGATTTCTTATCTGCGCTGTCTTACCCTTGTTTATTACCACTAAGTCCGGCAGTACTCATTTTACTCCCTGCACCTTGTGTGCAGATCCAGGTACCTCTCAGCAGTGATCCAGTAGCTGTGCGAGGCGACGTTTGTGGATATTCGAGGTAGCTGCAGAGTCCGCAGGACCCGACATCCCTTCCTACTGTCTTTGGATTTTGTATTGACATTTCTTTCCGCACTTGGTATTTTGTAAACCTTTATACACTCATGTTCAGTAGAGGCTCATGACTCTTGACCCTTGGTCCATGGGAGTTGATGTATTATGGGACTTGGTTCCCCGTTTTCGTTATATATTTCGCTGTTATTTCGTGAATTAATATGCCTAAATGGGCTAAAGTGAGCTTCTAGCTCCGTGGATGATATTGATTGGTCAGGCTGGCTTAGCAATGTGCTGGGCGCCATCACGACCGGATTTGGGGTCGTGACACTCTTGTGTTGTGAGGGCACTTGATTCATGAAGGAAAGGTAATATCAGTGACCTCTTTGTTAGAGTAGTTAGGTGAGTTGTGAATAATGTGTGGTACTTGTGAGTCAAATCGTTAGGTGAAGATGTTACGCTTTTGTGCTTAGTCTATTTATACTCTTGGTGTGCTGCGTTAGGAGAATTGTTTAAAAAGGTAGTGTCTATAAAACAAATATAGTTTGATTGGTCGAGGACGAGCAATGGTGTAAGTATGGAGTATTGATGATAGGCTATAGGTACGTATTTTAGTCGATTATTACACTCTAATTTACTGCACTTTAATCGCTAGTGTTTTCCACTAACGGTGTGTTTTATGTATTGTAGAAGTGATTCCGAGCTATATAGATGTTATGGAGTGAATTCATGTAATTTTTGGAGCTTTGAAGTCAGAGTAAAAGCCCAAGGAATTAAGCTGGGATCATATTCGGGGATCAACAGATGATAAAAAAACAAAACGAAGACTCGATGAGGCATATTACGCACTATCTAGTAAAATAGACATACCAGTTTGCCCAGAACTCTATTTGGGCTCCACAATATATGGCTGGAAATCTAACTCAAAGGGCTATAGCTTTCATGTTTTACGTTTTTCCATATTTCAAACGGAACAGGGTAAACATTTGTGGTTATGGTAGGACTGCGGCAGAATATTACAAAAGATTCAAAGGACCATTCTGGCCGTAGTCCTGGCGTAACCGTGGTGGGACCGCGGAAGGAAGCAAAAATTTGCAAAACACGGGATTTTAAGCCCTAAACCCTATATTAAACAAAGGAGGCCGGCCAAAAGACATTAGAGGACATATTTTGGACACAAATTAGACCTAAGGAGGCAAAAACACATTGAGAGCAAGGCGGGGAATTCTTCAATAAGTTTTTCCTCCCTCTTCCTATTTTTCATTGGTGGTTATGATTTTTAGTATTGTTGTCTTACTTATTATTATGAATAGTTAATTCGTTTTCTAGGATTTTGGTGAAACCCGTTAGAATGATTTGGTTCTTATATTAATATAGTTTTGAATTGGTTGTTTATCTCTATTTGTTCAACTACGTTTTGATTGTGGTTAACTGAAAGGATCATCAATTAGTCATTCCTACTTATTATGTATCTACTTGAGAGAATACATTTTTAGGTAGTTGTTTGAACAACATCACTCCCAGAGTATAGGCGAGAGTCATAACCGAGAGTTTAGAGGTTGGATTAGAGATAACGATACCTCGGGTGCGATCTAAGTGAGCTGTAATGCGAATATAGCTAGCGTAGCTTGAGAGAGTGCGTCTATGTCACGAACCGGATTTCCCACCATCGGGAGTCATGATGGCGCCTACTAGTGGAAGCTAGGCAAGCCAATTATTACTTACATTTCCATTAGTTACAAATCTCTTTTTAAAACTTTAAATAAAATTATGCAATTACAGTGGAATAAATAATTTAGCGGAATATCAACAATCGTGATACTGCCGCTGCTACTGTCCGTAACCTTTATCTGCGCAAAAAGAGTGCAGAATGTAGTATCAGCACAACTGACCCCATGTGTTGGTAAGTGCGTGGCCTATCCCGGCGAAGTAGTGACGTTGTACAGTTGAAATATATACATGTACAACAAAACCGCCGGAAACATTATTGAACATTTATAAGGAAAAGAACATGCTCTGAAGTAACAACCAAAAATATATAATATCAGAAATAATCTTAACAATAGAATAAAATTTACTTTCATGTCTCAATTCATTTTCATTTCGTATCATGTGGTAGGCATACCACTCGCTCCCAATTTAATAATAGGCTAGCGGCAACTATGACCAATGGCAACAATCATATAACTTTGTGGTCTGCGTACCACTCACTCCCATTTCATATAGGCTACCGGCAACTATGGCCAATGCTAACAATCATACAAACTGTGGTAAGTGTACCACTCGCTCCCATTTCATAATATATAAGTGGTCGGCGTGCCACACGACCCCTTTTCTTAATATATAAGTGGTCGGCGTGCCACACGATCCTATATATGTATATATATATATATATATATATATATATATATATATATATATATATATATATATATATATATATATATATATCCAAGACTACTTCTTCGATTGCAACAACATTTATATTACCAGTATAAAACCAATAATTTTGTAATTCGACAACATTTATTTTACCGGTATAAAACCAATAAATAATAATTAATCAACAATATATGTATGTTACCGGTATGACACCAATATTTTTAAATCAATATTTTATATATATTATCGGTATGAAACCAATAATAATTCCTCTCATACAATCGCATAAGATTAATAGAAATTTAATCCATTTAAAGACTCACGGTCATGCTCAACCCCCAACGTATAGATACTCATCAACATGCCTATACGTCGGACTCCACACATAACAATTAGCACATCAACTCAACTCCTATTCCCTCAAGCTAGGATAGATCAAACACGTACCTCGAAAGTTTACGAACAATTCAATCCGTAGCAATGCCTTTTCCTTTCGAATTTGGATCCAATCCAATCGTATCTATACACAATTGATTTAATATCATCAATACTACTTAACAAACTAGTTCATATGGCCAAATATAGTTTTTACAACATTCTGCCCGGAATAGTAAAAATCGACCCCGGGCCCACATAATCGAAACATGAGGTTCGAACCAAAATAAATTCACCCAATCAACCACGAGTTCAAATATATAATTTTTTCTAAAATCAGACCTTAAATTGATGTCAAAATCCTAATTTTTGTGAAAACCTAAGTTCTACCCAAAACCCCCATTTTTCCCATGAAAAACCTTGAATTAAGATGAAAATATGATAGATGATGTTAAAGTTTGAAGAAATTAAGTAAAAGTTGACTTACCAATGATTTGGAGAAGAGGGAGTTCGTGAAAAATCGCCAATGGATGTTTTGGGTTGTGAAAATGTGAAAAATAAAGCTGAAAATCGTGATTTACAGGTCTTTTTGTTCGCATTTGCGAACAGGGGTTCGTAACTTCTCATTTGTGAAGTTAAGTCAGAGCTGAGGGGTTCACATTTGCGAACAAATCTTCGCAAGCTGCCTAGCTTCATCTTGCATTTGCGAGTGCTTATTCGCATTTGTGAGTACTGGATAAAAGAGAAGGTGTTCGCATTTGCGATCGTTAGGAAAAAAGGGGATTGTTCGCAATTGCGAACTTTTCTTCGCATTTGCGAAGTCTGAAGGAATTTGGCAGCGTTCGCATTTGCGATAAATTCTTCGCATTTGCGAAGCCTGTAGGTCACGTACTGACAACAACTTCCTAACATGAAAAATTGAACTTGTGGCCTATCCAAAATTCACCCGAGCCCTCCGGGCTCCAAACCAAATATGTACACTGACTTAAAAACATCATACGAACTTTCTCGCTCGATCAAATCGCCAAAATAACATCAAAATCAATGAATTGAGCCTTAAAACTCAAGAATCTTTCAAAGTTTCATAAACTTCCAAATTTCCAATTTAAGGTTGAAACATGTCAAACGACGTCCGTTTTCAACCAAACTTTACAGTAAGCGCTTAACCAACATATATGACTTGTACCGGGCATCAGAACCAAAATACGAGCCCGATACCATTACTTTTTAATCAAATTTCAGTTTTATTTTCCTTAAATATTTTCAGAAAATAATTCAAGAGAATAATTCTTTTACCGGGGTTCTAGACCTCAGATTTTGATTCCGGGCATACGACCGAATTCCATATTTTTCTATGGATTTTCTGAGACCGTCAAATCACGGGTCCGGGTCCGTTTACCAAAAATGTTGACCAAAGTCAACTATATCAATATTAATATCAAAATTCTTCAAATTTTTAACATATTTCATATATTTCAACATAAAAATTTTCTGGCTTCGCGCCCGGACTGCGCACGCAAATTAAGGAAACTATAAATGAGGGTTTCAAGGGCTCAGAAGCTCGAAATGATTGAGAAAACAAGTGATGACTCTTTGGGTCATCATATTCTCCACCTCTAAAACAATCGTTCGTCCTCGAACGGACAAAAGAAAGAAGTACCTGAGTCAGGGAATAGATGAGGATATTGGCTCCGCATGTTAGACTTGGACTCCCAGGTCGATGCCTCAGGAGGCTGACCCCTCCACTGAACTCACACGGAAGGAAAACTCTTCGACCTCAACTGTCGAACCTGCCGATCTAGAATAGCTACCGGCCCTTCCTCATAAGGTAGATCCTTGTCCAATTGGACAGTGCTTAAATCTAACATGTGCGATGGATCGCCGTGATATTTTCGGAGCATGGATACATGAAACACTGGATGCACAGCTGACAAGCTAGGTGGAAAGGCAAGCTTATAAGCCACTTTTCCCACACGATCAAGAATCTCAAATGCTCTATTAAACCTAGGGCTAAGTTTTCCCTTCTTTCCAAATCTCATCACGCCCTTCATAGGCGACACTCGGAGCAATACTCGCTCCCCAACCATGAATGCTATATTTCAAACCTTGCGATATGCATAACTCTTTCGCCTGGACTGAGCTGTACGAAGCCTATCTTGAATGATCTTGACCTTATCTAAGGCCTCCTGAACTAGATCTGTACCCAACAACCGAGTTTCTCCCGGTTCAAACCATCCAACCGGAGAATGACACCGTCTACCATACAAGGCTTCATAAGGAGCCGTCTGAATGCTCGATTGATAGCTATTATTATAAGCAAACTCTGCCAAAAGCAGAAATTGATCCCACGAACCTCCAAAATCAATAACACACGCTCGAAGCATATCTTCCAATATCTGAATAGTCCTCTCGGACTGACTGTCCATCTGGGAATGAAAGGTTGTACTTAGCTAGACTTAGGTGCCCAACTCTCGTTGAACCTTCCAGAAATGTGAGGTAAACTGCGTACCTTGATCTGAAATGATAGAGATAGGCACACCATGAAGGTGAACAATCTCCCTGATATAAATCCCAGCTAATCTCTCGAACGAATAAGTAGTGGCAACCGGAATAAAATGAGCTGACTTGGTCAATATGAATAACCCAAACAGCATCAAACTTCTTCCGAGTCATTGGAAGACTAGAAATGAAGTCCATAGTGATCCGCTCCCACTTCCATTCAGGAATCTCAATTCTCTGAAATAAACCGCCAGGTCTCTGATGTTCATATTTAACCTGCTGACAATTCAGACACCATGCCACATATGCCACAATATCCTTTTTCATCATACGCCACCAATAATGCTGCCGCAAATCCTGATACATCTTTGTTGCGCCTGGATGAATAGAATACCGCGAACTGTGAGCTTTTTATAGAATCAATTCTCTAAGCCCGTCAACATTTGGCACACAAATGTGCCCTTGCAACCTCAAAATCCCATCAGCATCTAAGGTGACCTGCTTGGCACCTCCTCGCTGAACCGTGTCTTTAAGGTCACATAAATAAGGATCATTATATTGTTGATCGCGGATACGCTCCAATAATGAAGAGCGAGCGACCGTGTAAGATAGCACTCGACTAGGCTCAGAAATATCAAACCTCACAAATCGGTTGGCTAAGGACTAAACATCCAAAGCAAGCGGCCTTTGATTGACTGGAATATAAGCAAGACTGCCCATACTGGCTGACTTCCTACTCAAAGCGTCGGCCACCACGTTTGCCTTTCCCGGATGATATAAAATGGTGATATCATAATCTTTCAGCAATTCTAGCCACCTTCTCTGCCTCAAATTCAATTCCTTCTATTTAAACAGATATTGAAGACTCTTATGGTTCGTGTATACTTCACATGCCACACCATACAAATAATGCCTCCAGATCTTCAATGTGGCCGCCAATTCTAGATCATGAACTGGATAGTTCTTTTCATGAATCTTCAATTGCCTTGAAGCATAGGCAATAACCTTGCCATCCTGCATCAACACTGTACCAAGCCCAATAAGGGAAGCATCACAATAAACAGTATAAGGTCCCTTACCTATGGGTAAAACCAATACTGGTGCCGTGGTCAAGGCTATCTTGAGCTTATAAAAGCTCGCCTCACATTCATCTAACCATTCGAACTGAACACCTTTTTGTGTCAATCTAGTCATTGGGGTTGCAATGGATGAAAACCCATCCATGAATCGCCGATAATAACCCGTTAATCCCAAGAAACTCTAAATCTCTATGGCTGATGTCGGTCTAGGCCAATTCTTGACTGTCTCAATCTTCTTTGGATCGACCTGAATACCTGCTACCGTCACAATATGACCCAGGAATGCAACGGAACTTAGCCAAAATTCACACTTTGAAAATTGTGCATATAGTTGGCTATTTTTCAGAGTCTGAAGAGCCACTCTGAGATGTTGTGCATGCTCCTCCTAACTGCGGTAGTATATCAATATATCATCAATGAAGACTATTACAAACAAGTCTAAATAAGGCCAGAACGGCCGATTCATCAATTCCATAAAAGCTGCTGGGGCATTTGTCAACCTAAAAGACATGACCAAAAATTCGTAATATCTGTACTGAGTGCGAAATGCTGTCTTAGGGACATCGGATGCCCTAATCTTCAGCTGATGATAATCAGATCTCAAGTCTATCTTCGAAAAGACCTTGGCACCCTGAAGCTGATCAAATAAATCATCAATTCGCGGGAGTGGATATTTATTTTTGAAAGTCACCTTGTTAAACTGCCGATAATCAATGCACATTCTCATTGAACCATCTTTCTTCTTTAAAAATAATATTGGCGCACCACAAGGCGAAACATTGGGTCTAATGAAACCCTTTTCAAGTAAATCCTGCAACTGCTCCTTCAATTCTTTTAACTCTGGTGGAGCCATACGATATGGAGGAATAGAAATTGGCTGAGTACCTCGAGCCAAGTCAATGCAAAAATCAATGTCCCGGTCGGGTGGCATACCCAACAGGTTTGAAGGAAACACTTCAAGAAATTCACGGACCACGGGCACAAAGTCAATAGAGGGAACCTCAGCACTGGAATAACGGACATAGGCTAAATAAACTAAACACCCTTTTTCAACCATACGCCTAGCCTTAACATAAGAAATAACTTTGTGACTAGTGTGAGCAAAAATTCTTTTCCACTCTATACGAGGTAAATTCGGCAGAGCTAAGATCACAGTCTTGGCATGGCAATCTAAAATAGCATGATATGAAGATAACCAGTCCATACCTAATATAATATCGAAGTCCACCATATTTTAGAGCAATAAATCAGCACGGGTCTCAAGACCCTCAATCACCGCAATACATGACCGATGAACTCGATCAACCACAATAAAATTGCCTACTGGTGTAGACACATAAACAGGAACACCCAGTGGATCACTAGGCTAAAACAAGTATGGTGCAAAATAGGAAGACACATACGAATATGTAGACCCAGGGTCAAATAATGCCGATGCCTGATCGTGGCAGACTCAACCCGAAGGTATGAGTGGGCACTCAAACTCTTACTCGTATAGTGACGGGGTCAATTTCCACAGGGAGTTAGAACTTTAGAGTGATAATCGTGTTGCACTAGAGTTGAGTCTTGACTTCTAGATTAGCTTCTAACATCTTTTGTGTTTTCAAAGTATCAACTATTTTGTTTTCTACTATTGAATTGTTTGATTATGCTAAAGACTATTTCTAAGTATGATTTTTCTAATGGGATAAAGGGGACTAGGGAAGTAGCTCACGCCTAAGTGGAATAACTAACGGGTATGGGATTTCAATGCGAAGATGATACATGGGATATTAGGATAGCCGTTGCTCTATACTTTCATTCTCACACCTCTCGATAGAGAGAATAATTTTTCCCAATTGGCTCTCTCGAGACCAATTGGGTAGGCCAATTTGCCCAAGCAACTCTAGGCTTAAGTAGGGTAATTACTCTCTCGAGGTTTATACCCGTTACTTAGGACTACCATTCTCATGGGTCCATCCTAAGTTCTTGTTGGCATTGAATGAGAGGTTTTAGCCCCTCTTTCTCAAGTAGAGACCAAACCCACTAATGTAGACTTCATGTTTGCAACCACAAAATCCAAATTAAATACATTCATTCAACCCAAAACCATTTACCCATAATCACCCATGCACTTAATCTTCTAACCCATCAATTACCCACACTAGGGTTGGGCTACAACCCTAGCTATGGGTTTAGCTAGGCATGGAAAATGAAGAAGAAGAAGAAATTAAAGCTAAAAATGCCATAATAATTAATGGGAAAAGATATTTAAGGTTAAACTTGTATAAAATTGCCTAAAATAGGTGTAAATAGGTTCCTCACGAGCTCTGCCGCTACAGTGTATCATAAAGTCTAACCTAAAAAAGAAAAAGAAACTATTTATACTACCCATAAATTTTCGGACAAAAATGCCCCTGCGGGGCTCATGCGGACCGCACACTTTTGTCGTGCGGCCGCATAGGGTAACTAGGTTGTTGAAGGTCTCTTCTGGAACAAGCACGTGGACCGCACTCTTTTGGCATGCGGCCGCGTGGGAACAGTGACGCGGACCGCATACTTTTGTCATGCGACTGCACTGTACAAATCATCTGCTTGCATGGTTTCTGATCCTTGATACACGCAGACCGCACTGATATGTCATGCGGCCGCGTGAGCACAGTAACGCGGACCGCACTATTTTGTCTCGCGGTCCGTGTGGGTTTGATCTGCACTTGAGGTCTCTCTGGAGTTCATCTACGCGGCCGCACACCAAATCAGTGTGGTCCGCGTAGCTCTAGCTTGATTCTCCTGGGTCTCTGAACTAGCCTGTGCGGCCGCACACCAAAATAGTGCGGTCCGCATAGGCTTTCTTGAAGTCCATTCTTCTTTTTGTTGGCACTTTGCCAGTTTCACTCCTTTTTTGAGCTGTTTTGATGGTATTCATCCTCTATTCGCGCAAACCTGCAAATTAGCGCACTTGTAAGTGATTCAGAGCCGCTTAAACACATTTATTGCACAAAGCTAAGGTAAAGCGGGGTTCAAAATCATGCAAAATTCCTAGTTATCAACTCCCCCAAACTTAAACATTTGCTTGCCCTCAAGCAAATCAAAACTAAGACCTTTGAGATGACTCGGTACATGATATTTCCCACATTTAGTGGGAAGCCTGCCATGATCGACGCTACCAACATTGTTCTATCAACTGGCACAGAATGGTCATGAGTAGTGGGATCCAACCGGTTGCAAACAAAAGTCAACCACCCTTTCGCCTCGAAACTAAAGGTGTTCCTATAGATCTTCTCTTGTGCTTTAAGCCACACCGGAACAGTTCCGGGAGCCGCTAGCACCTCTGCTAACCATGGTCGTGCCTCCTCCTTCTGGGCTAACTTCTCAAGATACTGAGACTCATCTTCCTGCACAAACCCCAGAAACTTATTCAGTGACTTCCCATCGAACAACACAATCTGGTCTCTAACTTTGGTGGCAGTGGAGTCCCGTACTAGATGGTGAATATTAGCGTATAACTCCTTCACCATGTGTTCATTAGCATTCTCGACCCGTTCTCTGAATAAACCCACCCCCCTCTCTCGTATGGAACTGTGCTTGCACATGAGGGTTGTGCGGAAGCAAGTCCACATCTATAAACCTCCGCTCTGGGATCAACTTCCTCTTTGGCCACCACTCTCGGAACCTGTGCCATGCCTCCTGACTAACAAATCTGTCTGCCCACACATTGGGTTCCCTTGTTCGCTCTATTCCTCCAACGTGTGGCTCACCTCCCTCACCCTGGCCTCCACTCTCCCCTGATAATGAAGCTGTGGGAGAAGTGGAGTATTTTTCATCACTGTTTGGCTTGTCAGTTCGAGACTCATCAGACGAGTCCGAGACTATAGTGATGGGTTTGGAGGTGGCCTTGGAAGTGGCCTTGGAAGTAGCCTTTGTGGCTTGATCTCCCTCTAGGGATGAGGATGGCATAAGAGGCACTGAAACTTCTATGTGGGAGGGGGCAGACTCCGATGTGATACTTCTTGAAGGCACATAGTCACTCCCCGTGGAATGAGAGGCCGCTCTATCAGCTTCTCGAATGATCTTTTGGGTTTTCTTTATATTTTTCCGGGCCTCCGGGGTGAGTTTGACTATCCATTTGCCTTTTCCCCCTCGGAAGGGTCCACCCCTCCTGGGTTGTTTACCCCCACGCTGTGCTAATATTTTTTTCATTGCCTACAAAAATACAATCTAGATTGGTTAGTCGAAGTAATTAAGCAGTATATAATGACATAATATCATAATTGAAACAAGCACATTGAAGATCAGGAACCATGCGGACCGCATACTTTTGACACGCGGTCCGCACTGGCATAACAATCACCCAGTGGTATCTCTCAAGATGACCCACGCGGACCGCACTGTTTTGACATGCGGCCGCGTGAGGTCGATGCGGACCGCATACTTTTGCCACGCGGTCCGCATAGGTCAAGCACCCCACAAACAGACTCTCTGAAGTTGACTCATGCGGACCATACTGATTTGTAGTGCGGCTGCATGAGGTCAACGCGGACCGCACAAAATTGCACGCGGTCTGCACAGAGGACATTGGCACTTGCAGCATTCTCTGAAACTCAGGCACACGGTCCGCACTGATTTGGACCGCGGCCGCGTAGGTGTCATTTGTCTTCAGATTTTCACGCGGACCGTATACCAAATATGTGCGGCCGCATAGGGCACAAACTCAGAACTGGTCGGGTACCTTTTTGTTCAATTGGGTCCATTGTGTTCACTATCCTATGTCCTAGGTGTCCCTACTCAGTTATTTTATCAATTAAGATTAGCCCTAGTTTTCTAATTGACCCTAAGATTATCAATTATAAGAAGAAAATAAGGAAATTAAGAAGTTATGCTAACATAAATCATGAATTTAAATTAAAGAATATAATGATTTAAAGATGAAGTGTTACCAAGGATGGTTGAATGATGTAATTGAAGCACAGATGGTAGAGATGAATAGTGAAATTGGGTCTCAGGGTGAAAATTGGCCAAAAGGTTTAATGAAGGCGAGAGGTCCCTATTTATAGAAAAGTATGTGGGACCCAGAACTTACCTATCTGCGCAGCCGCACGCTTTCGTCATGCGGACCGCGCAGGATTTTACCTTGTGCATATTTTACCTGGTAGGTCGCGCGGACCGCACTGTTTTGGCATGCGGCCGCGTGGGAACAGTGACGCAGACCGCATACTTTTGTCATGCGGCCGCACTGTACAAATCATCTGCTTGCATGGTTTCTGATCCTTGATACACGCGGACCGCACTGATATGTCACGCGGCCGCATGAGCACAGTAATGCGGACCGCACTGTTTTGTCTCGCGGTCCGCGTGGGTTTGATCTGCACTTGAGGTCTCTCTGGAGTTCATCTGCGCGGCCGCACACCAAATCAGTACGGTCCACGCAGCTCTAGCTTGATTTTCCTGGGTCTCTGAACTAGCCTGTACGGCCGCACACCAAAACAGTGCGGTCCGCACTGGCTTCCTTGAAGTCCATTCTTCTTTTTGTTGGCACTTTGCCGGTTTCACTCCTTTTTTGAGCTGTTTTGATGGTATTCATCCTCTATTCGCGAAAACCTGCAAATTAGCGCACTTGTAAGTAATTCAGAGTCGCTTAAACACATTTATTGCACAAAGCTAAGGTAAAGCGGAGTTCAAAATCATGCAAAATTCCTAGTTATCAATGCCTCTCTATCACAAACCAAAATAATACCTATAATAACGGCATCCAAGGACTCAGCCTCTGGTCTGGCAGGAAATGCATAACATCGGGGCTGGGCCCCACCAACCTGAGCAATATCTATGGGACGATCAGTTGTTGGCTGGTCTCTACCTCTATCGGTCTGAGCTCCGCCTCTATGACATGTGCCTCCACCTCTATGTCCTCTACCCCCGCCTCTAGCTGGCTGAGCAGGCTGTGGGGGAACTGAGTCCTGAACCATAGCACGAGAACACTGATGCTGAGTGTTGTCAGAAGCTCGAGGGCAATACCTGGCAATGTGCCTAAGGTCGCACGTGTAACAAGCCCTCGGCTACTGAGAATAACGGAGTGGTGGTGCACTGATAGGCTGCTAATCAGAATGGTGTGGCTGAGGATTACGACCACTGGAAGCATCGTGAGAAACCTGAAGAGCTGACTGATAAGGCTTGGGAGGATGGCCTCTACCATGAGAATCTCTACTTCCAGACGAGGTACCACTGAATTACGGGGCCTCTTATCCGGCCCATGACCTGCTCCCTGTGACAGAGCCATCTTGATCCAGCGGGCTACATTGGCCGCCTCCTAAAAAGTGATTTCACTCCCTGCTCCCACAGCCATCTATAGACGAATTGGCCGACTCAAGCCATCAATAAATCTTCTCACCCTTTCCCTATCTGTGGGAAGTATGACAATGGAATGATGAGCCAGGTCAATGAACCTAGTCTCGTACTGTGAGACAGACATAGAACCCTGATGAAGATGCTCAAATTGCCTGCACAAAGCCTCCCTCTTAGTTGCTGGAAGGAACTTTTCCAAAAACAATTCTGCAAATTGGCCCCAAGTCAAAGATGATGATCCTGCGGGTCCAGATAGACGATAATCTCTCCACCAAGTCTTGGCGGATCCAGATAATCGAAAAGTGACAAAATCAATACCATTAGTCTCCACAATACCCATAGTATAGAGAACCTTGTGGCAACTATATAGGAAGTCCTGGGGATCCTATGAAGGAGTGCCACTAAAGGTGGTAGTGAATAGCTTGGTAAACCTATCCAATCTCCATAGAGCATCGGTAGAAATAGCTACACCATCACTAGCCTGAGTCACTATGCCAGTCTGAACTGCCTCAGCTGGCTGAATCACAGGAACCTGAGCCTGGAGAATTACCGGCTCTGGAGTGCGCATAGCAGGAGTCTGATTACCTCCTCCAGCCTAAGAAGTGGCTGGTGCTACTGGCAGTAAACCTACTCTGGTGATACTGCCATAAAACCTGCTATCCGGACTAGAGCATCCTGAAGGTCCGGGGTAAATATAACCCCTCCTGGGACCAGAGTTGGGCCCATTGGAACTGTTGAGACTGAAACCTCCTCCTCGATATGAACCTGAGGTTCTGCCACTTGTGCACTACTCGGGGTTGAGCTCTGCCCCTACCTCAGCCTCTATGACGGCCTCGACCTCGGCCTCTACCCCTAGCCAGAGCTGCTGCTGTTGGGGCCTCGGGCTGCTGGTCAATAGATGAGAAAGCGCGTGTTCTTGCCATCTGCAGAAAAACAGAGTAGAAATTCAATTAGCATTTAAAGGATCAAAGTTGCACGACAGGAAAGAATAAAGGTGAATTTTTTCCTAACTCTGCAGCCTCTGGGGAATAAATATAGACGTCTCCGCACCGATCCCTCAGACCCTACTAAGGTTGTTCGTGAGTTGTGAGACTTGTACAACCTATAGCTCTGATACCAATTTGTCACGACTCGGATTTTCCACCATCGGCAGTCATGATGGTGCCCACTCGTGGAAGCTAGGCAAGTCAATTCTTACTTGCATTTTCATTAGTTACAACTCTTTTTTTAAAACTTTAAATAAAATTATGCAATTACAACGGAATAAACAATTTAGCTGAAGACTTAGCAAATTTAACTAGATACGATATAGAAACCCAAACATGATACACCACCCAAGAACTGGTGTCACAACACTCACGAACTTCTAAGAATAGTACACATAACCGTCTGAAAGAAATGTAAACTGTTTATCTCGAATACATGAGATAACGGACTGAAAAGTAAAGATAGAGGAGACAACGGGTCCTGCGAACGCTTGCAAGGCTACCTCGAAGTCTCGGTGGTCGAAATATCAATAATCGTGCTACTGCCGCTGCTGCTGTCCGTAACCTGTATCTGCGGAAAAAGAGCACGGAATGTAGTATCAGCACAACCGACCCCATGTGCTGGTAAGTGTCTGGCATATCCTGGCGAAGTGGTGACGAGGCTAGGATCAGACACCCACATAAACTTGTACAGTTGAAATATATACATATACAACAAAACAGCCGGAAACATTATTGAACATTTATAAGGAAAAGAACATGCTCTGAAGTAGCAACCAAAAATATATAATATCAGAAATAATCTGAACAATAGAATAAAACTTACTTTCATATCTCAATTCATTTTTATTTCGTATTTTGTAGTAGGCGTATCACTCGCTCCCAATTTAATAATAGGCTACCGGCAACTATGGCCAATGCCAACAATCATATAACTTTTTGGTCGGTGTACCACTCGCTCCCATTTCATATAGGCTACTGGCAACTATTGCCAATGCCAACAATCATATAAACTGTGGTAGGCGTACCACTCGCTCCCATTTCATAATATATAAGTGGTCGGCGTGCCACACGATCCCTTTTCTTAATATATAAGTGGTCGGCGTGCCACATGATCTCATTTCTTTATATATAGGTGGTCGGCGTGCCACACGATCGCCTTTCTTTATATATATATATATATATATATATATATATATATATATATATATATATATATATATATATACCGAGTGTAAAAACCAATAATTCTTCGATTGCAACAACCTTTATATTACCGATATAAAACCAATAATTTTGTAATTTGATAATATTTATTTTACCGGGATAAAACTAATAAATAATAATTAATCAACAATATATGTATGTTACCGGTGTGACACCAATATTCTTAAATTAATATTTTAGATATATTATCGGTATGAAACCAATAATAATTCATCTCATTCAATCACATAAGATTAATAGGAATTTAATCCATTTAAAGACTCACGGTCATGCTCGACCCCCAACGTATAGATACTCATCACCATGCCTATACGCTGGACTCCACACATAACAAATAGCACATCAACTCAACTCCTATTCCCTCAAGCTAGGATAGATCAAACACTTACCTCGAAAGTTTACGAACAATTCTATCCGTAGCAATGCCTTTTCCTTTTGAATTTGGCTCCAATCCAATTGTATCTATATACAATTGATTTAATATCATCAATACTACTTAACAAACTAGCTCATATGGCCAAATATAGTTTTTACAACATTCTGCCCGGAATAGTAAAAATTGACCCCGGGCTCACATGATCGAAACACGAGGTTCGAACCAAAATAAATTCACTCAATCAACCACGAGTTCAAATATATAATTTGTTCTAAAATCGGACCTCAAATTGATGTCAAAATCTCAATTTTTGTGAAAACCTAAGTTCTACCCAAAACCCCCATTTTTCCCATGAAACATTTTGAATTTAAGATGAAAATATGATAGATGATGTTAAAGTTTGAAGATATTGAGTAAAGTTGACTTACCAATGATTTGGAGAAGAGGGAGTTCGTGAAAATCGCCAATGGATGTTTTGGGTTGTGAAAATGTGAAAAATGAAGCTGGAAATCGTGATTTACAGGTCTCTGTGTTCGCATTTGCGAACAGGGGTTCGCAATTGCGAACCCCGACCAAACGTGGGAATTGCGAACAAACTTCACATTTGCGAAGTTAAGCCAGAGCTGAGGGGTTCGCATTTGCGAATAATCTTCGCATTTGCGAAGATTCGGCTGCCCAGCTTCATCTCGCATTTGCGAGCTTTTATTCACATTTGCGAGTACTGGACAAAAGAGAAGGTGTTCGCATTTGCGAACATTTCTTCACATTTGTGATCGTTAGGCAAAATGGGGATTGTTCGCAATTGCGAACTTTTCTTCGCATTTGCGAAGTCTGAAGGAATTTGGCAGTGTCCGCATTTACGATAAATTCTTCGCATTTGCGAAGCCTGCAGGTCAGGTACTGACAGCAATTTCCTAACATGAAAAATTGAACTCATGGCGTATTCAAAATTCACCGGAGCCCTCAGGGCTCCAAACCAAATATGTACACTGACTTAAAAACATCATATGAACTTGCTCGCACGATCAAATCGAAAAAATAAATCAAAATCAACGAATTGAGCCTTAAAACTCAAGAATCTTTCAAATTTTCATAAACTTCCAAATTTCCAGTTTAAGGTCCATCAAACGACTTCCGTTTTCAACCAAACTTTACAGTAAGCGCTTAACCAACATATATGACTTGTACCGGACGTCGGAACCAAAATACGAGCTCAATACCATTACTTTTTAATCAAATTTCAATTTCATTTTCTTTAAACATTTTCAGAAAACAATTTAACAGAAAAATTCTTTTACCGGGGATCTAGACCTCGGATTTTGATTCTTGGCATACGCCCGAATTCCATATTTTTCTATGGAATTTCTGAGACCGTTAAATCGTGGGTCTGGTTTCGTTTACCAAAAGTCTTGACCAAAGTCAACCATATCAAAATTAATATCAAAACTCTTCAAATTTTTCACATATTTCATATATTTCAACATAAAAATTTTCCGGCTTCGCGCCCAGACTGCGCACGCAATCGAGGCAACTATAAATGAGGTTTTCAAGGCCTCAGAAGCTCAAAATGATTGAGAAAACAAGTGATGACCCTTTGGGTCGTCACAGTCTAGTAAATTATCATAATTATCTGAGAGAGATTTATGATAGCTGGAGAGTTCATGATTGATAGAGGCAACTAAGTCAAAGCTATGAGAAACATACAACTAAGGAAATCAACGGGGGAAACCATTACCATAGACCTTTATTTCAATTGTTTACAATTCAAGCATAGTTAGTTTTCAGCTGTTCATTTATTTTCAGTCTTGTCTTCGTGGTGATATTAAACAAATACAACTAAGCCTTAGTATTCTGTGGGATTGCACTCCATACTTTTAGACCGAATTATATTTGCAGCGACCGTTTATCCTTTTTAGAACTAGAGTTGGGCGTCATAACATTGTTCAAGCATTGGTTTGTTTTACATTCTTGTGAGCTCCCATCATTTATCTTTAAGTTAATCAACTGGTATTAGGTAAAATCACATATCTTTAAAATCACATTACAAGTTTAATTGATACTCAATTTTTTGGGACCAATACTATTAGCTTTTTCTGTGACTAATCAATCTTTTACTGGTTTTTTAATTCTAATTAAATAATCTTGATCAACTGGAGTCTTCCAATCTCAATATATAGGGAAACCTGTAATACTGAATTATGACTCCGAAGTTACAAAGATAGTTATATGTGGAGGTTTGGATCTATGTTTTAAAAGGCAAAATTAAAATTCTATCGTGGCTTGTCCCAGGACGGAACACTCGTAAAATATCCCTAAACTTATGTGTGGGACTTAGTTCTGTGAGACTCGGCGTACTGGGCTCGCCTTATGGAACTTTATGTGATTGTGTGCGACTAACCTTGTAAATCCTCAAATTTTCTTAATAAATCTTTGACTATTCAAAATTACTTTTTTCTTAATCATAAATCATTAAGTTGAGAATATTTTATGTCAAAATTAAAATAAAAATTATTACATGTTATCCACTAAAATTGCTATGCTAGTAAATTTTAAATAAATTTTTATTTAAAAGTATTTATTTATTAACTTTTGTTATGACTTTATTGTATAATAGTCCATAACGTTTTTGTAATTATTTTTCTAAATATAATTTCTTTCATGTTTACCAGATACAATACTTATCAATTTAATAGCTCAGTATTAGCTAGTAGCTATTTTGCAAAATAATTAGTTATCATGGTATAGTATGTTGCATTACTGCATTATGTTTCACTTATTAACTTGTTGAAATTTAAAAATAAATGATGCTAGAGAATCATATTTAAATTGTGAATTATATTATAAATTCTCTTTCAAATAGAAAGCATATTAAACAAAAGAAGTATCTTTGCAAAAATATCAAACTATAATATCGCAATTCTTTCAAGATTCATTACTCCTTAAGAGACACATAAGATTTCGTATCGAATACCTAACTTTTGATGTCTGTGTTGTCACAACGTTGCACCTAATTTGCATATTATGATATATGTCATACTTTTCGTATTACTCATAGTCGAATTATAATTTACAAATATTTTAAATAAATTATTTATTATAATTTTGTGATTTTAATGTAATTTTATAATTATTTTTTATTTTATACTATCTTAAAATTCCTGAAATTAGTAAAATTTAAAGATCCGTGGGACTTACGCCCCATATCTTAGGGCTTACGCCTCGTCTCGTTAAAACGTCTTGCTTTACGTCCCCGCCTTTTAAAACATTCGTTTGGGTATGAGGTTGATACTATCGTCTGCCACAGGTCTGATTCTCTAACTCAACAAGGCTAGCTTAATACGTGTATGGAAAATAATTGGCCTAAATCAATGTTGAAAAAAATAATTGAAAGTTGAACCTATACTCCAGACGTGAATTTCACTTGAAAAGAAAATTAAAATTGTGTGAGTCAAAAACATTATTATTACGAGATCACTTGTAATATATCAAACAAGTTAATTTTTCGTTTTAACTTCTCAAACAAGTTGAAAAGAGAGTATTGCTATCGGACTTGTGCGCCAATAAGTAGGACACACGCTTTCTAGTAGGCAGTTTTTAGTTGTTTAACTAGAATAACAACTCGTGCGATGTGTAGAAATTTTAATATTAATCTAACAAAATTATGATCTAATATATCATATTAATTTAATAAATATTAGATATATTTTATTATTTAATATAGTGTGCAGAAATATAATACAATCAATAAAATATTAAAGGATACAAATTATATAGTAACCAAATAAATTGGTTGATCCTTTTTATTTCTATTATTGAATTAGTAAGTACTTAGTATTATTAATACTTTTGTTGAGTGTTAGTTATTTATATTTTATTTTTTAATTAATTCAAAATTGTTAAGAATAGAATTCTATTTGGAGTGAATGTCTATAATTCTATTTGGAGTGAATGTCTATCTTGTGGAGAGTTTTACTTTGTGACTAAGTCATATTTCTCCTATAAATAGAGGTGTCTTACCCCATTGTAAATCATCCCAAAATTCAATAAGAATTCTCTCTCCTCTACTTTGCTTTGCAATGCTGTTGTTGTTCTTTTATTATTTTATAACACATTATCAGTACGAGACTCTACCATCTCAAGAAGCTCTTTGAGAAGATTAAGGTAACTTTTCTCCTCTTTTTAATTATGACTGACATTATGAAAAGAAAGTTCGTTGCCCTTGAAATTTCGGGCAAGAACTGTAACATGGGTGTTGGATGCTGAAATCCACTTAGATGCAATGGGTCTTGGAGACGCCATTAAAGACAGAAATAAAGCATCCACCCAAGACCGTGCTAAGGCCTTGGTTTTCTTGCGCCATTACCTTGATGAAGGGTTGAAAATTGAATATCTCATAGTCAAATATCCACTTATTTTGTGGAATGGCTTAAAGGAAGAAATTTTCATCCTAAAGTTGGTCACCCTTCCACAAGCACGATATGATTGGGCTCATCTGAGGCTCCAAGACTTTAAGTCTGTTTCTGAATATAATTCTGCGATGTTCAGAATTACTTCTAAATTGAAACTCTGTGGAGATACTATCAATGATTATGATATGCTTGAGAAAACGTTTACAACGTTTCATGCCTCCAATATGGTTCTGCAACAGCAGTACAGAGAGAAAGGTTTCAAGAAGTACTCTGAGCTGATTTCTCTTCTTCTTGTGGCTGAGCGAAACAATAACTTGCTCATGAGAAATCACGAAAATCGACCCATTGGGTGTACACCATTGCCTGAAGCGGATGAGGTATATTCCCATTATGCTAAGCGTGAAAAAAGGTCATGACTCTATTCGCAGTCGTGATCGTGATCATAGTTGTGGTCGTGACTCTATCCGTAATCGTGATCGTGATCATGGACGTAGCCGCGGCCGTGGCCGTAGACAAGGAAGAAATTTTCCTGGTGTTAATCATCCCCCAAAGAGAAATAACCACAAAAGGTGGAAAGGGAAAGATGAGAAGCCAAAAACAAATGATTCAGAAATTGAATGCTATCGTTGCGGTGGAAAAGGGCATTGGGCAAATATTTGTCGTGTACCAAAACATTTGGTTGAGCTTTATCAAGCATCTCTAAAGAATAAAGGCCCTCAAGCCAATTTTATCTCTGACAATAATTTTGATATCACCCACTTGGATGTGGCAGACTTTTTTGAGCGCACTGATGGAAAAATAGACCACTTGATCGGTGATGGATCCGCGGTTAAAGATGATTGAGTAGTTTAAATTTTATTTTTCCTATTTGTATTAGTTAGTGAATAAACACCATGTAATGACAAATTTTTACATGAGTAGTAGTCATTAGTATCAATTCGCATTATTTATTTTATAAAATAGTGTTAGTTCTTTTTAACAGAATATAGTTCCAGAAACATTGTTATTTCATCGGCATCTAATTTAAAATCATACATGACTAATATGCTGTTAGCTCTTTACTCATATATGACTAACATCCTATACGTTAAATAAATAACATTATTTATTTTATAAAATAGTGTTAGTTCTTTACTCATACATGACTAATAGAATAAACGTGCATGTTGTTATGGAAAAATTGTTCGTGGCTATAAAGTAGTTTTCCAACTTATGATGTATATATGGATAAATGATTCTGTCAAATATGATAACCAATAACTCCTATGACTCTAATTCAATGATTTCTTCTATGTAATATTTTACTCAATTCCATCTATCAACTGTATAAAGAAACAAGAGGCCTTAATCTCATGTTATATTCATTGTTGTTCAACTAAGTTTTCAGTCTGACTTTATCGATCAACTGTATGATACCCAATGAATGATTCTGTCCAGAAACATTCTCTTTTTTCTAAAAATACTAACGTTTATTCGTATTTTTATTTTGTATGTCAAAATATGGGAAGCAAATATGGATATCTCACAAAGCAAACTTGGATCAAATTTCAATTGTGAAAATATTTGTTTAGTTGATTCATGTACAACACATACAATACTCAAAGAGAAGAAATATTTCTCTCATTTAAGTATGTGTAAGGCAGATGTTACTACAATTTCTGGTAGTAGTAAATTAATTGAAGGCTCTGGAAGAGCTACTATAACTCCGCCTAAGGGAACAATACTTATCATAGAGAATGCAATGTTCTCCTCCAAGTCCAAGAGGAACTTGTTGAGTTTTAAAGATATCCGCAGAAATGGATATCATATTGAGACAATAGATGAGAATAATCTTGAATATCTCATCATTACGGAAAATGCCTCTGGCCAGAAAAGGGCTATTGAGAAGTTCCCATCTTTGTCTTGTGGCCTGTATTGGACAAGAATTAGTGCAATTGAGGCACATTCTATTGTAAACCAAAAGGTTACCGATTCCAATACTTTTGTACTTTGGCATGATCGATTGGGACACCCTGGATCAATTATGATGAGACGAATCATAGAAAACTCAAATGGGCATCCATTAAAGAATTTAAAGATTCTTTTAAATGATGAATTTTCTTGCACTTCTTGTTATCAAGGCAAGTTAATTATTAGACCATCACCAACAAAGGTTGGAATTGAGTCCCCTATGTTTTTGGAACGTATACAAGGGGACATTTGTGGACCTATTCACCCACCTAGTGGGTCGTTCCGATATTTTATGGTCTTGATAGACGCATCTTCTAGATGGCCTCATGTGTGCCTATTGTCATCTCGCAACCTCTCGTTTGCAAAATTAATGGCACAAATAATTTGATTACGGGCACAATTTCCCGATAATCCAATTAAGTCTATTAGACTTGATACTGCTGTTGAGTTTTCATCCCAAGCATTTAATGATTATTGCTTATCAATTGGGATAAAAGTGGAACATCCCGTAGCTCATGTTCACACTCAAAATGGTCTTGCAGAGTCTTTAATTAAACGTCTGCAATTGATAGCAAGACCGTTACTCATGAAAACGAGGCTGCCCACTTCTGTTTGGGGTCACGCCATTTTGCATGCAGCAATGCTAGTTCATCTCAGACCGACAAATTATCATAAATATTCCCCGTTGCAATTAGTTTTGGGTCATGAACCTAATATATCCCATTTAAGAACTTTTGGATGCGCGGTATATGTGCCTTAGCACCGCCATATCGCACCAAAATGGGTCCGCAAAGAAGGTTAGGAATATATGTTGGATTTGAATTGCCCTCCATTATTCGCTACCTCGAGCCATTAACGGGAGATTTGTTTACTGCACGATTTGCAGACTGTCGATTCGATGAGACACTTTTCCCAAAATTAGGGGGAGAAGTTAGTGAAACCAAACGGGAAATTTTGTGGAAAAATCCATCATTATCTCATCTTGATCCACGTGCCTCTATTTGTGAAAAAGAGGTACAAAATATTATTCATTTGCAGAGAATAGCAAATCAAATGCCCGATGCATTTACGGATATGAAAAGGATAACAAAATCACATATCCCTACGGAAAATGTTCCAATCCGTATTGATGTCCCTATTGAACAATCTTCTAGTGTCATAGCTAATGAGTCAAAAGCACGCATGAAACGTGGCGGACCATTAGGTTCCAAAGATCGAAATCCTAGAAAAAGGAAAATAAATGATCAAAATGACACTATGAAAGAATCTCATGAAGAAATCCACGACTTAATAAATTCCTGAGATTCATGAGGAATCCACCGAGCCCGAGACTCAAGAAAATAAGGAACTATCAATAAATCCAATCGATATTGAGACAAATTTGAATCGATTGGATATAGTGGTGGATTATGTCTTTGCATATAATGTTGCATCCGGCATTATGCAAGAAAATGAGGATCATGAACCTCAATCTGTTGGAGAATGTTGACAAAGACTTGATTGGCCAAAATGGCAAGAAGTGATCCAATCAGAATTGAATTCACTTGCAAAACGTGAAGTTTTTGGGCCTGTAGTCCAAACACCTAATGGTGTTAAGCCCGTTGGCTATAAATGGGTCTTTGTACGCAAGAGAAATGAGAAAAATGAGGTACAAAGATATAAGGCACGCCTTGTTGCACAAGGATTTTCACAAAGGCCTGGTGTTGATTATGAAGAGACATATTCACCCGTTATGGATGCTATCACATTCCGTTATCTCATTAGTTTTGTTGTCCATGAAAAACTTGACATGCATTTAATGGATGTGGTTACCGCCTACCTTTACGGCTCACTTGATAATGAGATATACATGAAAATTCCCGAGGGCTTCAAAATGCCTAATAATTCAAAATCCCGGAAATATTTTCAATCAAATTGCAAAGATCTTTGTATGGTCTAAAGCAATCAGGACGAATGTGGTATAATCGTCTTAGTGAGTATTTATTAAAGGAAGGCTATATAAATAATGTCATTTGCCCATGTGTTTTCATAAAGAAAACAACATCGAAATTTGTTGTACTTGCCGTATATGTTGATGACATAAACCTTATTGGAACTCCTATAGAACTCCAAAAGGCAATTGATTATTTAAAGAAGGAATTCGAGATGAAAGATCTCGGAAAGACAACATTATGTCTTGGTTTGCAAATTGAACATTTGGCAAACGGAACTTTTGTTCATCAATCTACCTACATAGAAAAGGTATTGAAACGGTTTTACATGGATGGAGCACATCCATTAAGTACTCCGATGGTTGTTCGATCACTTGATGTGAACAAAGATCCATTCCGACCTCAAGAAGAGAATGAAGAGCTACTTGGTCCTGAAGTACTATATCTTAGTGCAATTGGTGCACTAATGTATCTTGCCAATACTACAAGGCCCGACATAACTTTTCCAGTTAATGTCTTAGCAAGATATAGCTCTGCTCCCGCAAGGAGACATTGGAATGGGATCAAACACATATTGCGGTATCTAAAAGGGACTACCGATATGGGCTTATTTTATGGCAACAATTGCAGTCCCGATCTTGTTGGTTATACTGATGCTGGGTATTTATCCGACCCACACAAGGCTCGATCTCAAACAGGTTATGTGTTTACCTGTGGAGGCACTACCATATCTTGGCGATCGACTAAGCAATCAATTGTGGCTACTTCATCTAATCACGCTGAGATAATTGCTATTCATGAAACAAGTCGAGAGTGCGTGTCGTTGAGGTCTATAATACATCTTATTCGAGATAAATATGGTGTGAAATGTGACAAGTTACCCACTAATTTGTATGAAGACAATGCAGCATGCATAGCTCAACTGAAGGGAGGATTCATAAAAGGAGATAGGACAAAGCACATTTCACCAAAGTTATTTTTCACACATGATCTTCAAAAGAATGGTGATATTAATGTGCAACATATTCGTTCAAGTGATAATATGGCTGATTTGTTCACAAAATCTCTACCAACGTCAACCTTCAAAAAGCTAGTGTACAAGATCGGGATGCGAAGGCTTAAGGATGTGAATTGATGCTCTCATCAGGGGGAGTTAATGCGCGTTGCACTCTTTTTCCCTTACAAGGTTTTGTCCCACTGGGTTTTCCTTGCGAGGTTTTTAACGAGGCAACCAAAAGGCGTATTATTAGATATGTGTACTCTTTTTCCTTTTCTAGATTTTTTTCCCATTGGGTTTTATTTTAGTTAAGGTTTTAATGAGGCACATTACTTATTGAGTAGACATTCAAGGGGGAGTGTTAAGAATAGAATTCTATTTGGAGTGATTGTCTATAATTCTATTTGGAGTGAATGTCTATCTTGTGGAGAGTTTTACTTTGTGACTAAGTCATATTTCTCCTATAAATAGAGGGGTCTTATCCCATTGTAAATCATCCCAAAATTCAATAAGAATTTCCTCTCTCTCTTTCTCTGCAATATTGCTCTTGTTCTTTTATTATTTCATAACAAAAATGTAAATATCATAACATTATCTCTATCCCCCTCTTTTCATACATTCATTTTTACTGTCATACTTATTTGATTAGTTTTCAAATTTTGTAGTTTATTAAAGAATTAAATAAAGTAAATTTGTTTTACAAAATTATGGATAGATGGGACATGAATACGAGAATATATATATATATATATATATATATATATATATATATATATATATATATATATATATATATATATATATATATATATATATATTAATTAGTTACTTTAATTATATTAATAAATATGAATTGAATGTTTCTTTATTTTTTTATTTTAAAATAATTTTAAAACTCCAACTTGAAACTACTCCCCAATTTGAATGGATATCTTTTATTATAGCTATTTTTTTTTATTTTGTTTATTCTAAAATGTTTGTAAAACTCCAACTTGAAACTACACCCTAATTTGAAGGGGTAGCTTTTAGTTTATATATATATATATATATATATATATATATATATATAGAGAGAGAGAGAGAGAGAGAGAGAGAAAGAGAGAGATAGATAGATAGATAGAGAGAGACTACTATATTAGAAAGAAATCACTTCTCAATTTAAATTGGCAATTTTTATTTCTTTATTACCATTTTTTATTTTAAAATAATTTTAAAACTCCAAGTTAAAACCATACCCCAATTTGAAATGTGTCACGACCCCAAATCCGGTCGTGATGGCGCCCAGCACATTGCTAAGCCAGCCTGACCAATCAACATCAACCACGGAGCTAGAAGCTCTCTTAAACCCATTTAAGCAAATTAATTAACGAAATAACAATAATACATGTAACGAAAACGGGGAACCAAGTCCCATAATACATCAACTCCCATAGACCAAGGGTCAAGAGTCATGAGCCTCTACTGAACATGAGTGTATAAAGGTTTACAAGATACCAAGTGCGGAAAGAAAAGTCAATACAAAATCAAGACAGTAAGAAGGAATATCGGGTCCTGCGGACTCTGCACCTACCTCGAATATCCACAAACGTCGCCTCGCACAGCTACTGGATCACTGCTGAGAGGTACCTGGATCTGCACACAAGGTGCAGGGAGTAAAATGAGTACTGCCAGACTCAGTGGTAATAAACAAGGGTAAGACAGCACAGATAAGAAATCCCAATAAGGCACTATGTAAAGCTATAATCAGCTACCCTGTCATAGAATCAATCTTCACTGTACCTGTTCCAACAATTACCAATAAATAGCATAACAGCTAGCGGATGTAGCTAAATGCAATGCAATGCATGATATGACCGCTACGGCGCGTAGCCCGACTCCAATTTTGGGTACCCGTGCTCACTGTGGGGGTTCAGACTCCGGAGGGGCTCCTACAGCCCAAGCACATCTCATAGAGATATTCCTGCGGCGTGCAGTCCGATCCAACATATATCCTGCTGCGGCGCGCAGCCCGATCCACTACTAGTCGGCTAATATGCAGATACAGCCTCGCAGGCTCAAAAGTAGTTTTTGAAAACTCTTTTATCATTTTTCAGTTGGAAAACAGTAATGTCAAGTTCCAGAGATTGGAATTGGCATAATAACAAAATAGCTGCGGACTAGTAGTAAACTAGCATGTCTATATGATAAGACAATGATAACGATCCTCGCGGGATCCAATAACCGGCTCACGGCCCACATGTATAATCAACCGCCCAAGAAGGGGGTTCCTCGGCTCAAGAGTGGCCATTATCACAATATATATATATACAACCATCCGAGAAGGAGGTTCGACGGCTCTAGAATAGCCAATAATATAATATCAACAGGTTGGACTAATATATAGTCTCCAGTTCATGATCGACCCCGCACTCTCAAGAGTGTGCGTGTCTCGCCGCTATACAGCGTCACAAAGTGGTATACCGGGGCTTCGAACCCGCTGGTCATCACCCACATCTATTACTCACCTCAATACCGCGCGACGACTATTCCGCAATGCCCTTGCCACGAGAATCAAGCTCCGCACGCGTAGAATCTGATCAAATACAGTAAAAATACAACAATTTAGGCCAATGGGACGACACCCAATCAATACAACTCAATTTACATCAAAATTCCCAAAGTTGTCAAAACCCGAGCCCCGGGCCCACATTCCGAAAATTTACGAAATTCACATTTCCGGAACCCTCGTCTCAATACGAGTCTAAGCATATCAATTTTACCAAAATCGGACTCCATTTGCCCGTTCAAAACCTTGATTTTCTAAAGTCCAAGACTAGGGCTAAATCCTCCATAATTACCCCAAATTCCTTCATTTTCATGATGTAATTGCATGATATTATCAATAATAATCATAATACGAGTTCATAGTTGATTACCT
Organism: Nicotiana noctiflora; assembly: GCA_032618575.1. Classification (NCBI taxonomy): domain Eukaryota; kingdom Viridiplantae; phylum Streptophyta; class Magnoliopsida; order Solanales; family Solanaceae; genus Nicotiana; species Nicotiana noctiflora. Next base: position 90,667 of record JASVEL010007557.1, read on the forward strand.
GATGATTTCCCTTGATTTCCTCCTCAAAATCACCCAAAATCGCCCTTAAGCCGAGACCCCCAAATGTTAAAATGTTTCTGAAATTTTTTCTAACTTCTGATACACTTACTTACAGCGATTTTCGCTTCTGCGGAACATTTTCCGCTTCTATGCTTCCGTATCCGCGACCAAAGGGTCGCTTCTGCGGTTCCAGGCCTAGCCGGCCACTTCCGCTTCTGCGAACCAAGGGCCGCTTAAGCGGTCCCGCTTCTGCGAAGAAGCTTCCGCTCCTGCGGAAAAATCCGCCTCTGCGCGTCCTTGACCGCTTCTGCGGTATCGCCCAAGCGGAGAAACGTCCGCTTCTGCGGACCATGCCCCAATTGCCCTCGTCCGCTTCTGCGATCATTGGGTCGCACCAGCGACCCCGCTTCAGCGGAAAGGCGTCCGCTTCTGCGAAACACCCGCTCCTGCGCTCCCTTATCCGCTTCTGCGGACTCGCTCCTGCGACCAAAATTCCGCAGGAGCGAAAATGACAGAACCAGACTCTTCAACCTGCAATTTCCTTGATTTTCTTCCGTTTAACCATCCGAAAACACCCCGAGGCCCCCGGGACCTCATCCAAACACACCAACACATCTTAATACCTTATTCGAACTTGCTCAAATCCTCAAAACACGTCTAACAACATCAAAACCCATAATTCGCCTCGAATTCAAGCCTAAATTCCTTAAAACATTCCAAATTGCACATTCAATCAAAAACCCGACCAAACGACGTCCGAATGACCTGAAATTTTGCAGGCACATCCAAAATCACCTAACGAAGCTACTGCAACTGTCGGAATTCCATTCCGACTCCCGGATCAAAATATCACCTACCGTTCGGATTTCGCCAAAATTCAACCTTAGCCAATTCAAGCCTATTTCTACACCGGGCCTCCAAATTCAATTCCGATCGCTCCCCTAAGTCACAAATCACCTCCCGGAACTATCCGAATCATCAGAATCCGATTCCGAGCACTCTAACTCAATAGTCAACTCTTGGTTGACTTTTCATATTCAAGCTTTCTTCAAACCTGCTATTTGTTTCATTTTCAATCCAAATCACTCCTAACTCACCCGATATACTCTAATACTGTTTTAAAAGCATAATATATGTAAATGCAAGGTAACGGGGTGGTAATTCCCATAACGACGGGCCGGGTCGTTACATTCTCCCCAACTTAAACAAACGCTCGTCCGCGAGCGGGTTAAAAACATACCTGGAGCATCAAATAAGTGTGGATATCTGCTCCGCATTTCCTGCTCGGTCTCCCAAGTTGCTTCCTCCACAGGACGACCTCTCCACTGCACTTTCACTGAAGCTATATCTTTAGATCTCAGCTTACGAACCTGTCGACCCAAAATGGCTACTGGTTCCACATCATAAGTCAAATCCTCATCTAGCTGTATCGTGCTGAAGCCCAACACATGAGACGGGTCTCCGACATACTTCCGGAGCATAGATACATGGAACACCGGGTGAACTCCCGACAAACTGGGTGGCAAAGCAAGCATATAAGCCACCTCCCCAACTTTCCTAAGCACCTCAAAAGGTCCAATAAACCTCGGGCTCAACTTCCCTTTCTTTCCAAACCTCATAACACCCTTCATAGGCGAAACTTTCAGCAACACCTTCTCACCTACTGAATAAGACACATCTCGGACCTTCCGGTCTGCATAACTCTTCTGACGCGACTGAGCTGTGCGTAGTCTCTCCTGAATCACCTTCACCTTGTCTAAGGCATCTTGGACTAACTCTGTCCCTAACAACCTAGCCTCGCCGGGCTCGAACCAACCAACCGGAGACCTACACCGCCTCCCATATAAAGCTTCATACGGTGCCATCTGAATGCTGGACTGATAGCTATTATTATAAGCAAACTCCGCCAAAGGCAAATAATCAGCCCATGAACCACCAAAATCAATGACACAAGCACGCAACATGTCCTCCAATATCTGAATAGTACGCTCGGACTGCCCATCCGTCTGTGGATGAAATGCTGTGCTCAACTCTACCTGTGATCCCAACTCTCGCTGAAATGTCCTCCAGAACTGAGATGTGAACTGGGTACCTCTGTCTGATATAATGGAAACAGGAACTCCATGCAATCTCACTATCTCACGGATGAATATCTCTGCCAACCGCTCCGAGGTATAGGTAGTACACACTGGGATGAAATGAGCTGACTTAGTCAGTCTATCCACAATCACCCAAACTGAATCAAACTTCCTCGCTGTCCGAGGGAGTCCACTAACAAAGTCCATAGTTATTCTTTCCCACTTCCACTCCGGAATATCAATACGCTGGAATACACCACCGGGTCTCTGATGCTCATACTTGACCTGCTGACAGTTTAGACACCGAGCCACATGGCTCACAATATCTTTCTTCATTTTTCTCCACCAGTAATGCTGCTTCAAATCCTGGTACATCTTCGCGGCTCCTGGATGAATAGAATACCGCGAGCTATGGGCTTCCTCCAATATCAATTCGCGAAGGCCGTCAACATTGGGCACGCATATCCGACCCCGCATCCGCAACACACCATCACTATCAATAGTGACATCCCTAGCATCATCATGCTGAACTCTGTCCTTAAGGACAAGTAAGTGTGGATCATCATACTGGCGCTCTCGAATACGATCATATAAAGAAGAACGAGCTACTACATAAGCCATCACCCGACCGGGCTCAGAAATATCCAGCCTTACCATCTGGTTAGCTAACGCCTGAACATCAACCTGCTAGGGGTCTCTCCCCAACTGGAATATACGCCAAACTGCCCATACTAATGGCCTTCCGGGTCAATGCATCGCCCACTACATTGGCTTTCCCGGGATGATACAAGATAGTAATATCATAGTCTTTAAGCAATTTAAGCCATCTCCGCTGCCTCAAATTTAGATCTTTTTGCTTAAACAAATGCTGAAGGCTGCGGTGGTCCGTATATACATCACAAGATACACCATATAGATAATGCCTCCAAATCTTCAAGGCATGAACAATAGCAGCTAACTCCAAATCATGAACAGGGTAGTTCTTCTCGTGGGGCTTCAACTGACGAGAGGCATAAGCAATGACCCTACCCTCCCGCATCAACACACAACCAATGCCCACTCCTGAGGCATCACAATATACAGTATAAGAACCTGAAGCTGTCGGTAGAATCAAGACTGGTGCTGTGGTCAGTGCTGTCTTGAGCTTCCGAAAGCTCTCCTCGCACTCCTCGGACCATAAGAAAGGAACACCCTTCCGAGTCAATCTAGTCAAGGGTGAAGCAATAGAAGAGAATCCCTGAACGAATCGGCGATAATACCCTGCCAATCCCAGAAAGCTACGGATCTCAGTAACTGAGGTCGGTCTGGGCCAACTCTGCACTGCCTCGACCTTCCTCGGATCTACCCGAATACCATCACAGGACACCACGTGCCCTAAGAATGCCACGGACTCAAGCCAGAACTCACATTTGGAGAACTTGGCATACAGCTTCTCCTCTCTCAACCTCTGCAACACAATACTCAAGTGCCGAGCATGCTCCTCCTGGCTACGAGAGTAGACAAGTATGTCATCAATGAATACGATCACAAATGAATCAAGATACGGCCCGAATACACTGTTCATCAGATGCATAAATGCTGCTGGGGCGTTGGTCAGCCCAAAAGACATCACAAGGAATTCATAGTGACCATATCTGGTCCGGAATGCAGTTTTCATAATGTCAGACTCTCTAATCTTCAGTTGATGGTAGCCTGAACGAAGATCAATCTTCGAGAACACCCTAGCTCCCTGGAGCTGATCAAACAAATCATCAATACGAGGCAGAGGATACTTATTCTTCACTGTTGCTTTGTTTAGCTGCCTATAGTCAATACACATCCTCATAGATCCGTCCTTCTTCTTAACAAACAGGACCGGTGCACCCCACGGCGACACACTCGGCCGAATAAACCCCTTATCTAGGAGTTCCTGGAGCTGCTCCTTCAATTCCTTCAACTCAGCTGGTGCCATCCGATACGGAGGAATAGAAATGGGCCGAGTGCCCGGCACCAAGTCAATGCCAAAATCAATATCCCTGTCCGGCGGCATGCCCGGCAGGTCCGAGGGGAATACATCTGGGAAATCCCTCACAACAGGTACAGAATCAATGCTAGGAGACTGAGCTCCCACATCTCTCACGAAAGCTAAGTACGGTAAACATCCTTTTTCAACCATCTTCTGAGCTTTTAGGAACGAAATAACACGGCTAGGGACGAAAACGGTCGAACCCCGCCACTCAATCTGAGAAATACCAGGAATGGCCAACGTAACTGTCTTAGCATGACAGTCCAATATAGCATGGTACGGAGACAACCAGTCCATACCCAATATAACATCAAAATCCACCATACCCAACAATAACAACTCTGCCTGGGTCTCCAGACCCCCAATAGATATAACACAGGATCTATGGACATGATCCACAACAATCGTATCACCCACGGGGGTGGATACATGAACGGGTAAATCAAGAATACCACGAGTCGTAACCAAATGATGTGCAAAATAAGAGGACACGTAAGAATATGTGGATCCCGGATCAAATAGAACAGAGGCATCTCCGTGACAGACATAAATGATACTCCGTAATCACGAGCATCGGAGGCAACCGCATCACGCCCGTCGGGAAGTGCATAGAACCGTGCTCGGCCTCCACCGGATCTCTCCTCGCCCCGGGGCGACCACGAGAAGACCGACCTCCACCTCTACTAGACCGAGATGGTGCTGAAGAGGAGGGCCGATCCCTCCTGCTGAGTCCTGCCCCTACGTAGTCGAGGGCAATGTCTCCTCATATGGCCAAACTCACCACACTCATAACATGCACCCGGTGCCGGGAGAAGTAGGTGCCGCACTCGGGCCGGGAGGGCACCAAGCGATGACCGACCCCGCTGAAATCCCCGTCGACCACGACCATGCGAACCTCCGCTCCGCTCCGGGCGGCCTCGAATGAGAAGGTCTCAGATGAGCGACCTCTCGCTCTGCCGGGAATGCCCTCTAGATGGAGCACCACTAAACTCGCCGGAACCACGAGGCCTCTCGGCCTCCCGCTCCTCTCTCTCGGCGACGATCCGCCTCAACGGAGCGTGCCATATCAGCAACACCTGCTCAAACGATGATGACAGAACTCGCTCGCCGGTCATAAGAATACGGATAGAGTAGTTGAGGCCATCAATGAACCTCCTGATCCTCTCCCTATCAGTGGGGATCATCCATGTGGCATGCCTAGCCAACCGAGTGAATCTAAGCTCATACTGAGTCACAGACATGTCGCCCTGAATCAACCACTCGAACCGGCGACGTAGCTCCTCGCGACGAGACTGAGGTACATATTTCTCTAGAAAGAGAGTAGAGAACTGCTGCCATGTGAGAGGTGCTGCTCTTGCAGGCCTACGCCTCTCAAACTCCTCCCACCAATCAAATGCGGGACCGGTGAACTGAAATGTAGTAAATGAAACTCCGCTGGACTCAAGAATACCAGCCGTACGCAGCATCTTCTGACATTTATCCAAGAAACCCTGGGCATCCTCGCCCTCAACGCCACTGAAATGGGGTGGCTGAAGTCTACCAAACCTCTCAAGACGACGTTGCTCGCGTTCTCGCCATCTGCGAGAGAATAGAATATAGAAGTTCAGTTCTCAGAACAACAAGATCGCACGACCGAGTTCAAGAAAAGTGAAGTTTTCCTAAAGGTTCGCAGCCTCCCGAGGATAAGTACAGGCGTCCCCGTACCGATCCACAAGACTCTACTAACCGGCTCAAGACTCATGAGGCCTAGTAAACCTAGGCTCCGATACCAACTTGTCACGACCCCAAATCCGGTCGTGATGGCGCCCAGCACATTGCTAAGCCAGCCTGACCAATCAATATCAACCACGGAGCTAGAAGCTCTCTTAAACCCATTTAAGCAAATTAATTAACGAAATAACAGCGATACATGTAACGAAAACGGGGAACCAAGTCCCATAATACATCAACTCCCATAGACCAAGGGTCGAGAGTCATGAGCCTCTACTGAACATGAGTGTATAAAGGTTTAATAAAATACCAAGTGCGGAAAGAAATGTCAATACAAAATCAAAAGACAAGTAGGAAGGAATATCGGGTCCTGCGGACTCGCGGCTACCTCGAATATCCACAAACGTCGCCTCGCACGGCCAACCGGATCACCGCCGAGAGGTACCTCTGGATCCGCACACAAGGTGCGGGGAGTAAAATGAGTACCGCCGGACTCGGTGGTAATAAACAAGGGTAAGACAGACGCAGATAAGAAATCCGCAATAAAGCACTATGTAAAGCTATAGTCGGCTACCCTGTCATAGAATCAATCTTCACTGTACCTGTTTCCAACAATTACCAATAAATAGCATAACAAGCTAGCGGATGTAGCTAAATGCAATGCAATGCATGATATGACCGCTACGGCGCGTAGCCCGACTCCAATTTTGGGTACCCGTGCTCACCGTGGGGGTTCAGACTCGGAGGGGCTCCTACAGCCCAAGCACATCTCATAGAGATATCCCCGCGGCGTGCAGTCCGATCCAACATATATCTCGCTGCGGCGTGCGGCCCGATCCACTACTAGTCAGCTAATATGCAGATACAGCCTCGCGCAGGCTCAAAAGTAGTTTTTGAAAACTCTTTTATCATTTTTCGGTTGGAAAACAGTAATATCAAGTTCCAGAGATTGGAATTGGCATGATAACAAAAATAGCTCTGCGGACTAGTAGTAAACTAGCATGTCTATATGATAAGACAATGATAACGATCCTCGCGGGATCCAATAACCGGCTCACGGCCCACATGTATAATCAACCGCCCGAGAAGGGGGTTCCTCGGCTCAAGAGTGGCCATTATCACAATATATATATATACAACCATCCGAGAAGGAGGTTCGACGGCTCTAGAATAGCCAATAATATAATATCAACAGGTTGGACTAATATGTAGTCTCCAGTTCATGATCGACCCCGCACTCTCAAGAGTGTGCGTGTCTCGCCGCTATACAGCGTCACAAAGTGGTATACCGGGGCTTCGAACCCGCTGGTCATCACCCACATCTATTACTCACCTCAATACAGCGCGACGACTATTCCGCAATGCCCTTGCCACGAGAATCAAGCTCCGTACGTGTAGAATCTGATCAAATACGGTAAAAATACAACAATTTAGGCCAATGGGACGACACCCAATCAATACAACTCAATTTACATCAAAATTCCCAAAGTTGTCAAAACCCGAGCCCCGGGCCCACATTCCGAAAATTTACGAAATTCACATTTCCGGAACCCTCGTCTCAATACGAGTCTAAGCATATCAATTTTACCAAAATCGGACTCCATTTGCCCGTTCAAAACCTTGATTTTCTAAAGTCCAAGACTAGGGCTAAATCCTCCATAATTACCCCAAATTCCTTCATTTTCATGATGTAATTGCATGATATTATCAATAATAATCATAATACGAGTTCATAGTTGATTACCTGATGATTTCCCTTGATTTCCTCCTCAAAATCACCCAAAATCGCCCTTAAGCCGAGACCCCCAAATGTTAAAATGTTTCTGAAATTTTTTCTAACTTCTGATACACTTACTTACAGCGATTTTCGCTTCTGCGGAACATTTTCCGCTTCTATGCTTCCGTATCTGCGACCAAAGGGTCGCTTCTGCGGTTCCAGGCCTAGCCGGCCACTTCCGCTTCTGCGAACCAAGGGCCGCTTAAGCGGTCCCGCTTCTGCGAAGAAGCTTCCGCTTCTGCGGAAAAATCCGCCTCTGCGCGTCCTTGACCGCTTCTGCGGTATCGCCCAAGCGGAGAAACGTCCGCTTCTGCGGACCATGCCCCAATTGCCCTCGTCCGCTTCTGCGATCATTGGGTCGCACCGGCGACCCCGCTTCGGCGGAAAGGCGTCCGCTTCTGCGAAACACCCGCTCCTGCGCTCCCATATCCGCTTCTGCGGACTCGCTCCTGCGACCAAAATTCCGCAGGAGCGAAAATGACAGAACCAGACTCTTCAACCTGCAATTTCCTTGATTTTCTTCCGTTTAACCATCCGAAAACACCCCGAGGCCCCCGGGACCTCATCCAAACACACCAACACATCTTAATACCTTATTCGAACTTGCTCAAATCCTCAAAACACGTCTAACAACATCAAAACCCATAATTCGCCTCGAATTCAAGCCTAAATTCCTTAAAACATTCCAAATTGCACATTCAATCAAAAACCCGACCAAACGACGTCCGAATGACCTGAAATTTTGCAGGCACATCCAAAATCACCTAACGAAGCTACTGCAACTGTCGGAATTCCATTCCGACCCCCGGATCAAAATATCACCTACCGTTCGGATTTCGCCAAAATTCAACCTTAGCCAATTCAAGCCTATTTCTACACGGGCCTCCAAATTCAATTCCGATCGCTCCCCTAAGTCACAAATTACCTCCCGGAACTATCCGAATCATCAGAATCTGATTCCGAGTACTCTAACTCAATAGTCAACTCTTGGTTGACTTTTCATATTCAAGCTTTCTTCAAACTTGCTATTTGTTTCATTTTCAATCCAAATCACTCCTAACTCCCCCGATATACTCTAATACTGTTTTAAAAGCATAATATATGTAAATGCAAGGTAACGGGGTGGTAATTCCCGTAACGACGGGCCGGGTCGTTACAAAATGGTAATTTTTTATTTTTTTATTTTATATTTTTATTTTAAAATAATTTTAAAATTCTAAAGTGAAGTTATTCCCCAACTTGAATAAGTAGTTTTTTAATTAATATTTTTTTATTGAAGCTAATTTAATTTAATTTTTTTTAAATAACTTTAAAACATCAACTATAAACTACTCCCCCAATTTGAATAAGTAGTTATATTTTTTATATTTTTGTTCTTTAATATAGCCAATTGTAATATATTTATATTTATTAATTCAAAAAGAGTAACTAATAAAGTCAAAATTTTTAAAAAAATATATATATATATATATATATATATATATATATATATATATATATATATATATATATATATATATATATATATATATATATATATATATATATATATATATATATATATATATATATATATATATATATATATATATATATATATATATATATATATATATATATATATATATATATATATATATATATATATATATATATATATATATATATATATTCCCCAACTTGAATAGGTAGTTTTTTAATTAATATTTCATTTTCTATTGTAGCTAATTTAAATTTTATTTTATTTTTTTATTTTAAAATAACTTTAAAACACTAACTATAAACTAATGCCCGATTTGAATAGGTAGTTATTTTTTTTTATATATTTTCTTTTTTAATATTGATAATTATAATATATTTATATTTATTAATTCAAAAAGAGTAACTAATTAATTCAAATTTTTAAAAAAAATTTTAGTTAAAAGGTAGTTTTTTTGTCTTAACAATGCCACTTGGCTTTTTGTGGTTATGTCACTTGTCTTAATGATATGATTTTGCCTCTCCTTATATATATATATATATATATATATATATATATATATATATATATATATATATATATATATATATATATATATATATATATATATATATATAGATTATATGTCTCTAGGTTAGAAAGTCTCTTGGAGTATCATTTCTTTTTTTTCTTTTTTTGGTTTCTCATGCCCGGTGTCCGGTACTCGCATTGAAAGTTGATTATATCCGAATTTATGTTTCATTCGGGAAAAAGCACTCCCTACCAAGGATTTTTTCATACTCAAAGCTTTAACCCCAAACATTTAGTTAAATGACGAGCAGTCTCCTTCACTGCATCACATCCTTTAGTGGTTGGATTATCATTTCCTTTATGATTGTTCTGAGACTTGTAGCATTTACGTGCGGTCTGTAATAGCCAATGAAAGTGCTGGGTCGAATGGGGAGAATGGGCCGTTAGAGGATATGTCACTTGGGCCTAATGATCTTCCAAGAAGGAGCCTAAGGGTAAAGAAAAGAAACCAAAAACTAGCTGACTACGTGTTGGATACTGGCTAAGGACGTGGAGTGCAAGACAATGTGGAATTGGGGACCAGTAGCTAGTATTAAATACAATAGTGTGAGTAGTGGAAAGTTTAGGCAAAAAGTATTAAGAATATTCTCTCTCTTGGTTTGTGACTCTGTTCCCCAGTCTCTATTTCTTTCTTATGTTTTATCTTCTCTATGTTCTTCCTGTTCTCTAGCTACAATTGGTATTAAGGAATTGTACTGGTCTTCTATTGAATCAATACATCTCCTTCTGTTAATGCTTTTGTTTTCTTGTTAAGTTCATAACATTTGGTGCTTTCATTGAGTTATCTCCGATGGGGGACCCGAAAAATTGCTTGAGTGACTCTTCTCAGTCGACCCATGATCGCAACTCAGTACCTTCGTCGGATTTAGCAGCATTTTGCTCATTTGTTGAGTCAAATCAGCGCTTCATGCAAGAAATAATGTCTCAAATGGTGGACCTTACTGCTTATATTCGACCACCAGCAGGTGTTCTCTCTCAGCAGCCGGCGCCGAAAATGGGTGTTACTTCGCATTCCACAGGTGGGTCAAAACCTGTTCGGAAAAATATCGTGGAGATGAGTCGTTTCCATGGAGATAATCCGGAGGCTTGGATTTTCCAGGTAGAGCATTATTTCAATTACTACGCTATTGATGAAAATGAGAAGCTCACAATAGCTTTATTTTATTTGGACGGAGAGGCCCTTGAGTGGTTCCGCTGGTTGCACCGTAACAAACAACTAGTTGGCTGGGACTATTTTGCTGAGAAAGTGGCGACTCGCTTAAGAAGCGTCAAGTTCTAGGTCCGGAAGGTCGATTGGCCAAACTACACCAGTCAGGTACAATGGCGGATTATCAAGCTCGTTTTGAAGCCTTAAATAACGAAACGGAAAGTGTATCGAACCGATGGATGATACAAACATTCTTATCTGGGCTTCGTCCGGATATTCAGTCTGTAGTTGTAGCCCATGGACCCACATCATTAGACCAAACTATTTCATTAGCCCATACTCATGAATAACAAATTATTTGTGAAAAGGGGCAGACCACTTCTAAAATGTCCTATGCAAAATCACAGCCCATTTTACCTACTTCACCTTCAATAACGCTTGTTCCCTTCAACCCATCTTCCAAATCTCCACTCTCTAAACTACCATTGAAACGCCTGTCACCAGCAGAGGCTCAACAAAGGCGTGAAAAAGAGACTTTGTTATTACTGTGATGAACGTTACTCTCCTGGTCACAAATGCAAATCTTTGCCTCAGCTTCTTCTCCTAGAGGAAGGACAACCCGAAATCGAAAATATCCAACATGTTTCCATTGAGGATGATGTACTATCCGAGGAATTACAATATCTGGAGGTCCAAGAGCACTTCGTTATATCTTACAATGCACTTGCTGGGGGAAATTCTTCCACCACCTTGCATTTTAAAGGTAAGGTAAGTGGATCTCCTATTCAAGTCTTGCTCGATGGAGGTAGTACTGATAATTTTATCCAACCGCGTGCTGCAAAATTTTTGAATTTGAAGGTGGAAGCTCTACCTCATTTCTCAGTGGTGGTTGGTAGTGGTCAACGCCTTCGCTGTGAAATGATGGTTCGTAATGTTACTTTGATGGTACGAGGGACCACATTACAATTGGATTTTTATGTTTTAGCGTTGCACGAGGCTGAATTTGTATTGGGTGTGTCCTGGTTAGCCACATTAGGCCCGGTAGTTACAGACTATCATGACCGGATCTTTGAATTTTCAATGAGGGAAACGTTATAGTTGGAAAGGGGAACCTCCTCTCGATGTCCAACCGGTGCAATTTCAGCATATTCGGCGCTTGGCAGAGGTAAATAGCATAGCGAGTTACTATCGTCTTGAGTTGGTATCTGAACCAGAACCTTTGTCTCTGTTTTACCCACCAGAATTGACCACAATGCTACAACAATTCAAGGATATTTTCTGTAAACCACATGGGTTTCCTCCTTCAAGATCCCAGGATCATGCTATTCATTTGATTCCTCAGGCGGCGCCTGTGAATGTTAAACCGTATAGGTACCCATATTTCCAAAAACAAGTGATGGAGCAGCTTGTTTCTGATATGTTGAAAGAGGGAGTAATCGGGCCTAGTACTAGCCCTTTTTCATCCCCCGTGTTATTGGTACGAAAAAAGATGGCACCTGGCAATTTTGCGTAGATTATCAAGCGCTTAATGCCATCACTGTACGAGATAGATTTCCCATGCCAACCATAGATGAGTTGTTTGATGAGCTTCATGGAGCTCGGTATTTTTCAAAGCTAGATTTATTATCTGGTTATCACCAGATTCGAGTAAGGCCTCATGATGTTCCAAAAATAGCTTTTCGAACACATGAGGGTCATTATGAATTCTTGGTTATGCCATTCGGTTTATCCAATGCACCATCAACCTTTCAGGCCACTATGAACTCTGTCTTTAAACCTCATCTTCGTCGGTTGGGTCATGGAAATTACACTTGGAGCACCTGGAATTGGTCCTACAATTACTCAGAGAACACATGTTGGTAGCCAAGGAGTCTAAGTGTGTATTCAGGCAAACCAAAATTGACTATTTGGGGCATGTTATTTCCGAGGAAGGGTTAGCAGTCAACCCAACAAAAATTGAGGCAATTTTACAATGGCCTAGGCCACGAAATGTCAAAGAGGTCCGTAGTATTTTGGGCCTAGAAGGCTACTACCCGTGGTTCATTCGATATTATGCTTCTATTGCGGGGCCTTTGACTGATTTGCTTCGCAATGAACCATTTAACTCGTCTGAAAAAGCCCAAGCTGCATTTGAGACACTCAAGCAAGCTTTAGGTTCCACGCCGGTCCTTGCCTTACCAGACTTTTCATTGGAGTTTCATATGGACACAGATGCTTCAGGTACCGGGGTGGGGCTTGTCCTGTCCCAGCGAGGTCATCCCATTGCTTATTACATCCACAAACTTTGCCCCCGCATGAGAAAAGCTTCAAGTTATCATCGAGAAATGTTTGCTATAACCCAAGCGGTTAGCAAATGGAGACTGTATCTACTGGGGAGAAGATTTATCATTTATACAAATCAACAAGAACTCAAGAATCTCACAAATCAAGTAATTCAAACCCCTGAACAACAACATTGGCTTAGTAAGTTGGTGGGGTATGATTTCAAAATACTCTACAAGCCCGAGAAAAATAACTTGGCAACAGATGCATTGTCATGGACCCCTGAAGTTTCTTTTCTAGCAAATTCAGGTTGTCAATTTGACATAGTTACAGAGTTGCAAAAAGAAAATCAGTCTCATCCTGAACTTTTGAAGTTTCAGCAACTAATATATGATTCTGCTGAAGAAGTAGCAGAATTTTCCTTCCGAGAAGGACTTGTGCTATTCCGCGGACGATTGGTAGTGCCATCTGACTGCTCTCTTCGATTACAATTACTTGAAGAATTTCATTCTTCACTGGTTGGGGGTCACGCAGGTGTGGCTCGCACATTTCATCGTCTTTCTTCCAATTTTTCTTGGAAATGGAATGCGAAAAGATGTCCAGGCTTTCTTGGTTGCTTGTCAAGTGTGCCAACAGATGAAAGACCAATTTAAGCAACCAACTAGTTTGTTGCAGCCTTTACCTGTGCCAAGGCTTGTGTTCGAAGAGATTACTGTGGACTTTATTACTTGCTTACCAAGCTCCAAAGGAAAAGCAACCATTATGACAATTGCGGATCGACTATCAAAGTATGGTCACTTCATTGCACTTCCATCAACTTTTACTGCTCAGGCTGTGGCCATTGCCTTTGTTTCAGAAACCATTCACCTCCATGGCCACCCCAAAATCATAATTACCGATAGAGATCCCAGGTTCATGAATTCCTTTTGGAAGGAGATCCACAGGTTGCAAGGGACAAACTTGTCTATGAGCACGGCATACTATCCTCAAACGGATGGACAATCTGAGGCTTTGAATAAATGTATTGAGCAATATTTACGTTGTTTTGTAGCTGACAGGCCCCATGAATGGTTTCCTCTGCTTCCATGGGCCGAATACTGGTATAACACTGCCTATCAGACATCGGCAGGCATGACCCCCTTTCAGTCCCTTTATGGTCGGGAGCCTCTTACTCTGGTACGCTATGCATTGGGCAGCAGTTCCAACGAATTGTTAGAAAAATTCATGTTACAACGCGATGAGGTGATGGATTTAATGAAGCATAACATTTCCAAGGCACAACAAAAAATGAAAGAGTTTGCAGATAGGAAATGCCAACATGTGGAGTATGATGTGGGTGACTGGGTATATGTGAAGTTGAAACTATATCGACAGAATTCTGTGCGATTACAATGTCATCATAAACTGGGACGCCGTTATTTTGGGCCATTTAAGATACTCAAGCGTGTAGGCATGGTGGCATACAAATTAGAACTCCCTGATGCGGCCAGAATACATCTCGTCTTTCATGTTTCTATGTTACACAAGTGTGTGGGTACTCCTGAAAGTCAAGTTACTCCTCTGTAGCTTTGTGATGATGGTTATCAGCAGAGTCCGAACCTTGAGGGCAAGGTTCATTCTGGAGATGGGGGTATTGTAATTGCCAATGAAAGTACTGGGTCGAATGGGGAGAATGGGCCGTTAGAGGACATGTCAACTGGGCCTAATGATCTGCCAAGAAGGAGCCTAAGGGTAAAGAAGAAACCGAAAACTAGGTGACTACGTGTTGGATGCTGGCTAAGGACGTGGAGTGCAAGACAATGTGGAATTGGGGACCAGTAGCTAGTATTAAATATAATAGTGTGAGTAGTAGAAAGTTTAGGCAAAAAGTATTAAGAATATTCTTTCTCTTGATCTGTGACTCTGTTCCCCGTCTCTATTTCTTTCTTATGTTTTATCTTCTCTATGTTCTTCCTATTCTCTGGCTACAATTGCTATTAAGGAATTGTACTGATCTTCTATTGAATCAATACAATCTCCTTCTGTTAATGCTTCTGTTTTCTTGTTAATCCTTCTGTCAAGCGACTGTATTTAGTTAACCAAGTAATCGTTTTTCTTCTTCTTCTTCTTCTTTTTTTTTTTTGCTTTGGAAAAAATAAGGAATCTATGTCAATAATGAATGTTACAGCCTTGTGTTCATTTATTTTGTGTGGACAACTCAAATCTTGGCAAAGTTTGAAAATCATTCTTATTTAAATGAAGGTTGCCACTACAAAACAATGAGGACATTATTACACCATTCAAAGTGGGGTTTTCCTTTTTATATTTTATTAAATGGAGAAAGTTGAACAAGATTTTAAATTCTGTAAGTCTCCTTACCAGTTTCTAATCATGGGAACTGTTTAGACGGATTGTACGGGGTCGTTTTATTATCAGTATAAAGAAAACAATTTCAATATAAAATTAATTTTTTATTTATTTATTTAGCGTTTAATGAGCACATTGTTTCTAGTATAAGCAACATGATATAACCTTGGATCGTGATGTAGTATTATTTTATACGTGATTCAACGTGTAATAACTAATGACGATTAAATTATCCGGAATTCGATTTTACTTTAATTTACTTTTAGAAAAGGATAGGTTTAAATGTTTTTATATTATACAACAGTATATTTCAATTTAATATAATTTACGAACTTAACGACCCTGAATAAATTTTTTTTTTTTTTTTTTTTTTGGGCTTAGTACTCTTGAATAGTTATAGTCGAATATTTCCGGCAACTTTCGGAAGAAGCGCTATGAAGAAGTTGACCCAAATAAAAATAAAAGAGAAGATTGTGCAACAATAAAAATTGTGAAGATTGTCTGACCAAAAAGTCTTAAGCCATTTTTAGTTAAATCAATTTAATAAATGGGTAAGGGATGAATCCAAGTAAAAAGTAATAAATCCTAGACACGAAATTTAACAACTTAGATGGAGTGGACCGTGTTTTAAGCAAGAAATGTTGAGTTAACGCTCAATGATTAGATATAAATATGAGAACGAATGTATGCAATAAACGTGTTAAATGGCATTTAGTGTAATAAGAAGCAATAAGTCACCCAAATATTGGATGAGGTGAATGATTCCTTCTTAAGAGACAATGTGTGACAACATGCAGTAATGGTGAACAATGTACCCTCAGATCTTGTGAACTAAGGAAGAATGGTGTATGATGGAATCAAGCAAAAGAGACAAGAGAAGTTTTTTGTATATTCTTGATAGTCAACTCTTTTACAAAAGTTTTGAATCTCCCTTTTTTATTCTTTCTCTCTTCCTATTTATAAGGGATATTCCTAGAAAACCCTAGAAAAGTACAATGTGAGGGAATATTCAACAGAATATTCCTATTCATTATCACAGGAACATCCTAACAATTGTAGTCGTTGCTCTATACCCGACCTCGAAACTGATCTTCCTCTTTGAGTGACTCCTCGCCACTAGACCGTACATGATCCCGACCTCGGCCTAAGCTCCTCCATTTGTGCTCACCATGCCAAATCGAATTTTGACCCATACAGTTAGTCCTTCTGCTTGTTGAGGTTATCCTTAAGGGAGTCCTTGATGAGCAGATTTAATCTTTATCTCATCGCAAAATGCTTCTCCATGGCAGATGGGCTGAATTTGTCGAGGTCGCATTGGTGATGGGTCGGCTCAAAGGTTTTGGTTGGCGTGGCTAACATAGGATGACGCTATGACTACGTGTGTCATCATTACCCATCTTCTCGATGCAATGCATCATTTCCAATACCTTTGTTGCTTCGATCTTAGTGTCCGTGATAGTTTCTCGCATCGATATTGGTGCCACAATACCTTATAAATAGGGGAAGGGGGTTTAAAGATGAGGCTTTTGAATTTCATACTTATTTGGTACTTTGCTTGTTCTTCTGTTCTTATCTAACGCTTGCTTCCGATTTCCTTCTGCTTCTCAGCTCCAGTTTTCCCGTTGACCATACATTTCCTGTTGATTCCCTTTCGATGCTTCTATTGCACACACGTTATTGCAGAAATGACAAACACCTATCATATTTCTGATATAGCTTCCATTGCCGCCTCTTTATCGGTAGTTATGCCTTTCGATATCAGAGAACCCATTGTTGCGGAAGATGAAAATTTTCCTACTGTAGAGGAGATAATCCCTCAGAACCCACCGGTCAGAAATGATGATAACAACTAGGCCGGGAATCCAAACTAGAGTAAGAATTTGAGAAGTAAATGTGGAAGCAATAACAACTAGAATTAAAGAGACGAAAATAAAGGATATGGGAAAGATTCAAGGAAAGAATTCCGAGAACTTTCAAGAACGCAAGTTCTATAGCCTTGACAAGATCAAAGTAACAACGTCTTGATTTATGAAAGAAATCAAACGCCTTTACTAAAAAAGCAAAATCAAAATAATAGATTCGGATCTTGACCACTTTGCGAGTAACTTGAGACAACAATTAATATTAGTATTAATCGCCTTCTAAGAATACCACAAAGGAATCAAAGATATCACAAAAGAGAAGTAATCTTATTACCTTGAACTATGAACTAGTAAAGGTTGAAAGATAAATCTCAAAGCACAAGTAACAAAGGTTCAAAAGAACTCTCAAAGTATGATATACTCAATCAATAATAATCTGTCTTATAAATGAGAAGAACACCCTATTTATAGGAGTACAAAGGCATAAAAATAACATTAAAACTATGTGGGGTGGTTATAATAGAAAACATAATTATTACAATAAGGTAGGTGGTTGCTAAAGACTAATAAAAGTCATAAATTAGGTGAGGGGTGGCCAAGACCCTTTGGGGCAGATTTGGGCCTTCAAACAACTGGTTTAGGCCATTTGTTTGGATACCAATTGGGCTCCTTTTGTAGTACCTCCTTTTGGACTTCTTTTAAGCTCATTTTGAGCTATTTTGGTGTACTTCAAGGGCTGATTTAGGTGACCAAATCTTCCTCCTCTTGAACTTCAATTTGAGCTACCACTTAATTATAAAACTTCAACAATTCTTCTCCTTTGGACTGGAGCTCTTTCTCGACAATTAAAGGCTTCTTTATGTGCACTTGAAGTCCAATGATCGTGTTTTGAAATTCTTTAGCTTGACATCTTGTTAAAGGTCCTCTTTGAGATTGCAATGCTTCATCCTTGTACTTGAATAGAATTGAGCTTCCTAGGATGCTATCATTCCCCTCTTCTTGAAAAGAATTCATCCTCGAATTCGATCCTACGTCAAACAGAGACAAGTCAGCAACATTGAATGTAGAACTTACTTGAAACTCACCAAGAAGGTCCAACTTGTAAGCATTGTCTCCAATCTTTTCAAGGAATTGAAAAGGGTCATCTCCTCTAGGATGAAACTTTGACTTTCTTTTCATCTTTATAAATTTGTGAGGGAGTCAAAGGACCAAGAATGCATTTCTTCCCATTAAACTCAAAAGAGTATCTATTTTTTTGGATATTATATGAAGCATTTCTATAGATATACCATGGCCTTCCCAACAAGATATAAAAATTATTCATGAGAATAACATCACACCAAATCACATCCTCATACCTTCCAATAGAGAATGACAATAACACTCTTTTATCTGCCTTTAATCCTTTCAACATGTAGGGTTCAAAATGTTCAACACAAGACAAGTTCAATTTCTCAAGCATATAAGTGCTAATTAAGTTATAGCCAAAAGCTTTGTCTATTCTAAGGGTATAACTTAAGACATCACACATCACTTTAACTCTTGTTTGAAAAATAACTTTACCATTGTCTTCCTTCCATTCGATATACTGTAAGTTCGACTTTTCAAGTTGTTGAGCCATTGCTTTCCTCCTTCCATTGTAGTTACCCGTTTGAGACATCTTGTCATAGATTAAAGAAAATATGTCTCTCCAATTTGACGTTTTCCTCAATTGTTCTCACACACACCTTTCCTCTCTCTTTTTTTTGAAATAACCTTTGAACAAAATACTTTGTAGATTTATAGTTAAACTCAACTTGTATGTAGTTCTCAGTAGTAAAACTCAGATTTTTCTTTTATTTTAGGGAACAAATAAAAGAAGAAAGAACCAAATCCTAGAACTTTTAGGCTCGGTTGAAACAAGACACGAACGAAAAGGAAAGAATATAAATATGCAGAATACAAAGATTAAGAAAATCAAGGATCCCCTCTTTTTGTTTCCTTTGTTAATATTTGGAAACAACTTAGATACAAAAGATATATCCTGGAGAGCAAGCAGTTGTATTTCTTTTTATTTTAAATTGGCTTTTTTTTTCAAGATATCCCAAGAATTTTCAAGAACGAAATCTTGATAGAACCGGTCTGATACCACTTGATAACAACTAGATCGGGAATCCAAACTAGAGTAAGAATTTGAGAAGTAAACGCGGAAGCAATAACAACAAGAATTAAAGAGACGAAAATAAAGGATATGGGAAAGATTCAAGGAAAGAATTCCGAGAACTTTCAAGAATGCAAGTTTTATAGCCTTGACAAGATCAAAGTAACAACGTCTTGATTTATGAAAGAAATCAAACGCCTTTACTTAAAAAGCAAATCAAAACAATAGATTCGGATCTTGACCACTTTACGAGTAACTTGAGACAACAATTAATACTAGTATTAATCGCCTTCTAAAAATACCACAAAGGAATTAAAGATATCACAAAAGAGAAGTAATCTTACTACCTTGAACTATGAACTAGTAAAGGTTGAAAGATAAATCTCAAAGCACAAGTAACAAAGGTTCAAAAGAACTCTCAAAGTATGATATACTCAATCAATAATAATTTGTCTTATAAATGAGAAGAACACCATATTTATAGGAGTACAAAGGCATAAAAATAATATTAAAACTAGGTGGGGTGGTTGTAATGGAAAACATAATTATTACAATAAGGTAGGTGGTTGCTAAAGACTAAGAAAAGTCATAAATTAGGTGAGGGGCGGCCAAGACCCTTTGGGGCAGATTTGGGCCTTAAAACAACTAGTTTGGGCCATTTGTTTGGACTCCAATTGGGCTCCTTTTGTAGTACCTCCTTTTGGACTTCTTTTAAGCTCATTTTGAGCCATTTTGGTGTACTTCAATGGCTAATTTGGGTGACCAAATCTTCCTCCTCTTGGACTTCAATTTGAGCTAACAATTAATTGTAAAACTTCAACAATTCTTCTTCTTTGGACTGGAGCTCTTTCTCGACAATTAAAGGATTCTTTATGTGCACTTGAAGTCCAATGATCGTGTTTTGAAATTCTTTAGCTTGACATCTTGTTAAAGACCCTCTTTTAGATTGCAACGCTTCATCTTTGTACTTGAATATAATTGAGCTTCCTAGGATGATATCAAATGACTTTCAAAAAGAACTTTCTAGAGCTCCTGAGAATGTGCTATCAGTCATAGGTTCAAAGTAAATATCTAACCTTCGGTCCAAATTTTGCATTCCTATCCACGTTGACATCGTTCCGGCGAGGAACGGTTTGATACAAGTCCACCAACCTGGGTATTGTGCTTTTTACCAATACCCATTCTTGGTGAATTACTCTCTTACTCTTCCCCCACTTGTTGAGGAATTCTGTCGCTTTTATGGCATCTGCCATGCACAACTTTCCCCTTACCTGTATGAAGCCTTTATGATGTTGGCGAAGTTCGCAGAATTAGACGGTTGCGACATCTCCATTCGTCATCTGCTGCATTTCTTCACGCCTAGTTTTTATAGTGGCATGTTGATTCATCTCTGCCATTATGGGACCAAATGATTGGTGACAGGGATGGATAATAAGTCAAACCGCAGGTTTTGGTGCTGTTACTTCTTTGTCAGGATCGAGCATCTAGTGGCGGACCCAGTCGGGTTCCCCGAGCGGTGGAACTTTAATCATAAGGGTCTCTTAATGTCCATCAAGTGTTTTGTTTATCTCTTCTATTTTGTTTCTTCCTTGCTCGTGCCTTTCTACTTTCAACTGGCAAATGTATACCTCCCCAGTTCCTAATATCAAAGAATGGGTGGCTCGCGTCTTACCTCATATTGTGGGGATCCGTGATTGGTTGTCATTTTACCTCGCGATTCGGCCCCAAATCTTCGACTAGTGGTGATTTTCTTTTTTACGACCCTTTAATTTTCATTGTAGCTTATTGTTGTCTTGTTGGTATTTTGTTAGACACAATTTTATTTTCATGTTAGGTCAGTAGGCTTCCAAGAAGACGAATTCTACGGTACCCGCATTTTTTCAGGCGATCGCATCAGCTGGAATGCAATTTGTACTAGCTGAGTCTGTACGAGGGAATCAAACTCTAGCTTTGCTGTTGGGTGATCCAGCTCTACAGGTAGCCGTCATGTCGGTTGAGACCTCTAAGCACCATGTCCTATAGTTAATTGATGAGTCATCCCATGACGAAGGGGAGATAGTACCGAGGAAAAGGTGAAGGGTGTAGATTGGAAGGGTTGATATTGTTGATACCAAGTCGGGAAGGCCCGTTGATTTGGGCAATAAGGCAGTGCCTGTAATAGGCATTGAGGCTACTCCTATGTAGGCTATCATCACAAAAGGAGGGTTGTTAGGGGTTAAGGGGGTCTATGTCAGAAGATAACCTACACGATTAGCCGGGGCCGACTCATCATTCGCAAATGAAAGGGATAAAATCGTCCTTGTAAAGGATGATTGGTCGGGCTTCGATATCGACCTGAGGAGGTGCGAGCTTTTGAGGAGAGGTACACCTGAGTGGAGATAAGGACGAAAAAGCATGATCAGCACATAGTCATTCATGTGGATTACAATCTTTTGGCCAACTCGGATTGGGTGGTACCGCCCTTTGCTCCTCTGTGTGCGAATTCTGAGAATAGGACGTTACAGACGCTGAGGGATATGGATCTGTCGTTGGCTATATCTAGCATGGCCCTATGGGTGAGTTTGTTTTTCCCATCTTAGGTTAATTCATTTCATATGTGTAACTTGCTTTGGCTCATCTATCTTTTTTTTCATGTCAGACTCTCATTATGCAGATTAAGCATGACCGGCAGGAAGAGCGAAGGATGGCCATTTTCAAGAAGATGATGTCCAACTACAGAGAGTATTGTTCTAAGCATATGACGGTTGTTGACTCTTAACAAGGATAGCCAATTCCAGGCAGTCCGTGATGGGCTTAAGAAGAAAGATGTGGAGTTGAGGGAGAAAGATGAAGAGCTTATGAGGGACATTGGCAGATATAGTGTGCTTGAGGAGGTGTTGAAGGCTAAGGAGGATGAGATCAAGGTGAGCAAGGGAACAACGGCCAAAAATGCTGACATTCAAGCGCAGGTGGCATCTTTAAAGGTTAAGCTCGAGAATAGAGAAACAAGGGTCGTCAACTTGCAAGATGAGTTGAGCACCAGGGTTGGAGAATTAAGTCGAGCCGAGAAAGAAAGAACGATTGTTGTGGCTGATGTGGCAGCCCTAGGGGACACCCTTCGTGTTTGCAAGTCTGAGTGAGCTACTGAGGTAGAAACTGTGGCGCTAGGGAACAGAGATTTGAGGAGAGGATTAGGTACTTGGAGGCGGAGTTGTCTAGGCTAATTGAGCAGGTTGTCGCCTAAAGGATTGAGAAGGCGGAGGTGCAGGCTCAGCCGTCCACTTCTGATACTTCCCATTGTATCATGGGAGTTATATGAAATCTGGGTTCATTTTGAGGCACAACTTGACATATATAGGTCTTTGAAGGCGTCTGGGAAGATTTCTGAGGCCGAATTTGAGGATGTCCGTGTTAAGGTATGTGCAGCTCATGACGCTTGTGGTTATGATCCTGGTACACCCGGAGGAGACGGTGATGGAGACACCTTAGATAGGCTTGCCTCTGATAGACAATGAGTATGTTGGTAATGGTGGGATGATGTAGTATGTGTACTTATGTTTTTTTAGCTGTTTTTGTGGGAATCTTTCCAGCCCTTTGTGAAAAATGTACTGGAATGGAGTGATTGAAATGAACCAATTGTATTTCGTTGTGTATTTCTGGCTCTTCTTTCTTTTTTTCTCTTTTTTTTGTGAGTTATTTTTCAACATAGTCCCTGACTTTTGGTTCACTTCGGACGAGGTTGTCAACTCGAACGAGGTCGAATTTAAGTTGATTTGGCCAAGTCGAATGTAAGTTGATTCGAGCGAGGTTGAATGTAAGCTGATTCGAGCGAGGTCGAATGTAAGCTGATTCAAGTGAGGTCGAATGTCAACTGATTCGAGTGAGTTGAATGTCAGCTGATTCGAGCGAGGTCAAATGTCAGCTGATTCGAGCGAGCTAATTCGAGCAAGCTAATTCGAGCGAGGCCGAATAAAAGCTGATTCGAGCGAGGTAGAATGTCAGCTGATTCAAGCGAGGTCGAATGTAAGCTAATTTGAGCGAGGTAAAATGTCAGCTAATTCGAGCGAGTTCGAATATTAGTTGATTCGAGCGAGGTCGAATGTAAGCTAATTCGAGCGAGGTCGAATGTCAGCTGATTTGAGCTAGGCGAATGTCAGCTGATTTGAGCGAGATCGAATGTAAGCTAATTCGAGTGAGGTTGAACTTAGGTTTCCTTTGCTTGGCGTGATGTACAAATTTGAGAAATGCAAGAATGTCATTGCTTTGTTTATTCATCGGAGAATATTACATTTCTTTTCAGTCCGTACATACATTCAAGGAGTCCCAGTCAATCTATTCCCTTCATCGCTCGGCCTAGAGAAGTAATAAATAGACGAGGCGATGAAATTATTACTTAAACTCCGAGACAACCCCTTGGTTGCCTCATTAAAAACCTCCTCAAAAAAACCCAATTGGGACAAAGCTCGGGTGAGGGAAAAATGGTACGACTTGGAGGACATCCCTTTTCAAAAGTTAAACTATTTGAGATGGGCTACGTTCCATTTTTTGGTAGTAATTTTCCATTGAATCTAGCTGGAATGATCCTTTGTTTGCTATTGTCGTGGTTTTGTATGGTCCATCCCAATTGGTTCCCAGTTTTCTTTCATGCGGGTCATTGCTCGTTTGCGTTTTGGCTTTGAGTACATAGTCCCCTACCTTGAGTGGTCTGGCTTAGGTTTTTTTATTATAGTACTATTCTGCTTGCTGCTTTTGAGCTATCATTCTTATGTAGAATATGTCTCTTCGATTATCTTTTTCGTCGAGGTCTTGCTTTCTGCTTTCATCGTTACATGACCTGTTCTCATTGGAGTATCTTAGATTCGGTTCTCCGACTTCAACTTGTATCACTAGATCAGTCCCAGAGATTAGTGGATATGGCGTTTCTCCTGCGTTGGTTTTTGGTATGGTGCGATATGCCGGCCCATAGCACTTCTGACAGCAATTTCGGCCACAGTCCCTTGGCATCTCAAGCTTTTTCTTCATGATGTTCAATATTGTTTTATTGGAGGACTCCGCCAGACCGTTGCATGTAGGGTGATATGGCATGGAGAGTATTTTTTTGATGTTCCATTTCTCGAAGAATTCGACAGTCTTTTTTGGTGTATTCGGATCCGTTGTCACAACTGATTTCGTTAGGAATGGTGATGTAGCATATAATGTTCCTCCATATGAATGCGATAACTTCATGTTCGCGTATTTGGGAGAAGGCACCTGCTTCTACCCAATAGAAAAAATAGTCAGTTAAAACTAAAAAAATCATATATTACCTCGCCATGCTGGGGGACCTGGTTATGTTCATCCCCCATTTGATGAATGGCCAAGGCAATGTGACTGAGTGGAGTTGTTCTCCAGCATGTTGGATCATTAAAGCGTATTTCTAGCATTGTTCACACTTTCTAACAAAGTCGGCTGCTTCCTTTTTCATGGTGGGCCAGTAGTAGCCTGCTCATATGAGGCATCTAACAATGGCTCGATTACCAATATGGGCTTCATAATGGCCTTCGTGCACTTCTTCGAGGACGCGCCTAGTTTGATTCGGTCCTAGAAATTTCACCAAGGCACAACAAAACTTTCTTTTGTATAAGTCATGGCTGATGACGTTGTATTTGGCCGCTTGCATTCGAAGCTTTTTTTATTCCTTTTTGTCGGGTAGAAGCAATCCATCTTGCAAATATGATATACTACAATTGCGCCAGTCCTTGATCAAGTTTATAGTGCGTACCTCGATTTGGTCTATTGATGAACGGATGAGGGTGACTATGTTTTCTTTTTCATCTTTGTTCTTGGTGGTTTCTGCTAATTTAGCGAGGCCATCCGCTTCGATGTTTTGTGATCCGGGTATTTGGTCGAGTTGGCACTTGTCTAACTCGGGGCAGTAGCTTATGAATTTCTGCCTGATATTTTTTAGCCTTTATTCTTTGATTTGGAAAGTCCACGTGGCTTGGTTGACAACGAGTTACGAGACACATCGGAGGATGACTCGTCGTGCACCATACTTGAGAGCTAGTTTCAGTCCTGCAATTATGGCCTCATACTCGGCCTTGTTGTTAGTCATGTCGGGACACCATATGGACTGGTGAATAACTTTGCTTGTTGAGACCTCGAGCACGAGTCCCAATCTAGATCCTAATATGTTGGAGGCACCATCGGTGTATAGGACCCACAGTTTCGGTAACTTGATGGAAGTACGGGCAGCTTCCTGCTCGACCTCAAGTAGTATTTTGGCACTAAAGTAGGCGATGAAGTCGGCAAGTACCTACGACTTTATCGTCGTTCGTGGCTGATATGTTATATCGTCCTCTCTTAATTTGATGGCCCACTTGGCTAATCTACCCAATATCTTGGGTTTTTGTAGGATGTTTCTTAAGGGAAAAGTCATGACTATCGAGATGGAGCGGCATTGAGAATAAGGTCTCAGCTTTTGTGAAGCTATGACTAATGCTAGAGCCAGCTTTTCGAGGTAGGGGTACCTCATCTCAGTATCGGCTGGGGTTTTGCTAATGTAATAAATTGGATGCGTACCTTTGTTTTTGCAGACTAAGACTATGCTTACTGCCACGTCAGATACGGCCAAGTAGATTAAGAGACGTTTGTCGGGTTTTGCCTTAGTGAGTAATGGGTGCGAAAAAAAATATGCCTTTAATTATCTTAGAGCAGTGAGGCATTCAGAATACCACTGGAGTCCGTTGTGTTTTTTGAGTACACTGAAGAATTTATGGCATCTGTCTGAGGATCGTGATATGAACCTTGACAAGGCAGTTATACGACCAGTAAGTTTCTGCACTTGTTTCTTGTTAGTCAATATCTCGGGTATTCCCTTTATGGCCTTGATTTAGTCACGATTGACCTCGATGCCTCTCTATAATACCAAAAAACCTAGGAACTTTCCCGAGGTCACGCCGAAAGCACACTTTTCAGGGTTTAGCTTCATATCGTATCGTCTAAGTATATTGAAGGCTTCTCTCAGATGGTCGATATGGTCCTCTTTTCTTTTTGATTTCACCATCATGTCATATATATAGACTTCCATCATTTTGTCGAGTTGTTCTTTGGACATCTTAGTAACCACCAGCCTATGATAGGTTTCCCCTGCATTTTTCAACCCAAACGGTATGACTCTGTAGCAATACGTCCTATGATGGGGAGGGGTGCTTATCGGGCGGATTGGCAGATAATTACGCTTAACGATTTGATTTATTGTTTATTGGATTATAAATATAGTAATTCGCTAGCCATCCAATAAGACAACGGGCGGATTGATATCGGGTTAACAATTATCAAGCGATTATCGGACTGTTTATCGGCTAAACCAAATAGAACGTTTTTGAACAATCAATATCAAATGGCCAAAAGATAATAAATTATCGGCCACTGTAGGAACAATCAATATCGCATAATAATATTGCAGCGTAGTTGTGTCAACGACAATACCTATTCCCTTTTTTTATCCTTGGACTGCAAAAAATTAACTTGCTAACATTTGAATCGTAATTATTGTTGTGATATTGAAGCCTGTGCGTTCTTCATTTTCATATAGAGGCTAAAAAGTTTAATATCTAACAAATGTTGATGAAAAACATTTAAATCTTAAGAAGATACATCCTACCCGGTATGACTATTTAGAATATGTAGATGTTTTTCTATGACAAAAGATTAGGGTGGTAGGGCATGGCTAATTATCTGATTTTCATCTAGAACTAAGACCAATGGGTTGGAGTTTTTTTATTTCCAACTGGACCTTACGAGGAAAATTAGTTGCTTGATGTCATATTGATGAAATAATTGACTGCTATGCTCTGCCAAAAAAGTTTAAGACGTTGCAGAGGTCATCCCAATATAATTATTTACCCTAAAATATAAGGCCAATTCTAATTACCCTAGTAACAAATATATATATATATATATATATATATATGGGTAAAAGTATAAATATAAAAATGATTAACGGGCTAACGGTTTACCCGATAAAAAAATTGAGTAATCCGCCTCCAAAGCGTTAAGCCATTAATTATAAAATCTTAATCCGTTCACCATCCATTACCCTGATAATCTGATACCAATAAGCCAATAAGCCATCGGTACGGTTTATTTAACGGTTTCGGTTCGATTTTAAACAGCCCTATTGATGGGTGATGAAGCTAGTCTTCTCCTGGTCCTCTTCCTCCATGAGGATCTAGTTGTTGCTTGATTAGACATCCAGGAAGTTTAATAACTCGTGCCCTACTGTTGCGTCGATGAGTTGATCGATGTGAGGCTACGAGAGTCTTTTGGACAAGCTTTGTTTAGGTCCATGAAGTCCACCCAGATGCGCCACTTCCTGTTTTTCTTTTTCACCATGACCACATTGGTGATCGTGGGGGTACTTTGATTACCATTGGTGAGCAATTTTTCTACCTCTTCGTGGAAGGCCTCATTGATTGAATTATTAAACTTTATTCTAATTTGTCGTACTAGCGGGTAGAGTGGATTGATATTCAGCTTGTGCGTTGCGATGTCTTTTGGGATACCTAGCATATCTGCATAGGAGAAAGCAAACAGGTCGGCGTTATCAGTTAAAAATTTATGGAATTCACCTGGCTCTGCGAGTTTATGGCCGATGTAGGCTTTTTTGTCGTGGTCACTTCGTCCAGCTAGATGGGAACGAGGTCT
>JASVEL010007558.1:0-143265 GCA_032618575.1 Nicotiana noctiflora
TAACCTGTATAGTTTTACCCATTTAACAAGTACAAAGGAGTAATGTAATCAAGTCATAACACACAGAAAGAACCTTCTGTGTATGTGTGTGCAATTTCTCAAACACTCTATTCAATCAATAATACAACATATAAAGATGATATGTACATCAGATAATTAACCATGGAACTTTTCAAGTAAAAAAAAAATGCAAAATCCAAAACAAAGCACTCGCCACATTTCCTTAACCCATCCATCTCCGTACCAAACCATGACCATTTTTTCTAAATATCCGCGAGTACACCATCAAGAGAGAAACATGAGAAGGTGACTCTTGGGGATGGATTCATATCCCCATGCAAGCATGGCTAATTCAATGCTAAAAGCCCAATGTTGTCACA
Source organism: Nicotiana noctiflora (assembly GCA_032618575.1). Taxonomy (NCBI): domain Eukaryota; kingdom Viridiplantae; phylum Streptophyta; class Magnoliopsida; order Solanales; family Solanaceae; genus Nicotiana; species Nicotiana noctiflora. The sequence goes on from JASVEL010007558.1 coordinate 381, forward strand.
GACTCAATATCATAATCCGCCGGTATAGTCACAGACTCAATATAACAGATTCGCCCGGCATGGTCACATGCTATATCACAATTCACATGGCATAGCCACAAGCATAACAACACAATCCTCCAGGTATAGTTACAGGCACGACAATACAATCCGTCTGGCGTGGTCACAAAATAGAATTTATCAAGTTTATTATGTGATTTAGCCTCTATGTATCCTCAAACGTGGCTCAAATAGGTCACAACAATGTTACAAATATGAGAATTATTATAGCTTAAAGCTTAACATTCAACTCGGGGTATATTATAGCCTAAGCACTACCCCGAATATGAATAAATAACCCGGGGCTCGCACATGGGTTCGAACCCCACATATGCGCGACCATAGCACATAACAATTATAATTACCTTAAGCAAGTCAAATCATTCCTCTAACAAGTCCTTCCCACACGTATCAATCTCCGGACAGCTCGAATCTAGCTCGATAGAAAGCGATTCCAAAAAATAAAGCTAAGATCTTTAACTCAAGTCAAAAAGTTAACCCTAAAAGTTCTCTTGTTTGGAATAGCTGAAACACCTCACGGACAGCTGGGACCAGTAACAAAATCTTCATAAAAAGACAGAGTGTAGTATGAGTACAATCAATTCCTATGTACTCTGTAATTGACGAGCTTGACCTTGACGAGGTAGTGGCAAGGTTATGACAAGACACCCACCTGAATAATCTTATGCAGATAACAATATACTTACAATATAACAACAAATAAGGCTAATTAAACAACTACTATTAGGATGGGACATGTGAAGGGGTGCAAAAATACAGTAACTACAACATTGAATGATAACAAGAAACAATTAATAAGACTTCAATAAGTAAAATAAATGAACATAACGAATGAAACTGCACGGCATCACCCTTCGTGCTATTACTCTCAACCTCACTATAAGACAATAATAACAACGCGGCATCAACCTTCATGCTTTTATTCTCAATTTCATCATGAAATAATAGATATGGCACGACACCACCCTTCGTGCATTAACTGTCAAATACGGAATGATATCACCATTCATGCTTTAAGACTTAAATACGGCATTGCATCACACTTCGTGTATTAACACTCAAATATAGCATGATATTATTTTTTGTGCATTAACACTCAAATACAGCATGACATTATTTTTCGTGCATTAACACTCAAATACGGAACATCATCACCTTTCATCCATTAACACTCTTCCTTACCACGTAACAATAAACATATAACAATAGTGAGATAGAATAAACAAGGACAAACCTTACGTCAATAATGGTTTCACAATACCAACCTCAACCTCAAAAACATATTCAATTAGCACAAATTGCCCATAAATTTGGAAAGAACGATTAATCTAGTAAGTAACTAGTCTAAGCATGGATATCATGATCAAAGAAAGCAATAACTTACAAGAAACAAGTCACACCCGCCTGCTTTAACCCAACTACAACACATAAGTACTCGTCACCTCACATATATGTTGTACCCCATATTTAAACATGTAACAAATAGGCAAACAAGTCTTAATCCCTCAAGTTAAGGTTAACCATGATACTTACCTCGCTCCAAGGATCAACTCAAAGCTCAACCACATGTTTTCTTTTTAAACAAGCATCTGAACCAACCAAATCTAGCATATTATTATCCAAGCGATTTAAAATAAGCTTTGGGCACTACCCATAAATAAAAAATGTTCAATTTAGGTCATTATTGAAAAAGTTAACAAAAGTCAACTCCCAAGCCCGCTTCATCCGAACAAAAAATTCAGACCAAAACCCGATTGCAATTCACCCTCGAGACCGATTATGTAATTTATTTCGAAATTGACCCCAACTTGAGGTCTAAATTCCAATTTAACAAAAATTATAATTCTACCCAAACCCCCAATTTTCACCATGAAAATCCTAGGTCTTAGGTTAAATTTTATAAAATGTAATGGAAGATTGAAAGAAAATAGGTGAATCACTTACCAATAAATTGGAGAGGAAGGGTTCTTGAAAAAATCGTCTCTAACATTTCTAGGTTTAAAAATTTGAGAGAATGAACCAAAATCCCATTTTTCTCATCTTAAGTTAAGGCGTAAACATCGTAATTTCGACCAGGGTTTCACAATTGCAAAACCCCGCAAATGCGAGAAATCCTTCGCAATTGTGAATGTCTCACATTCTTGCTGTCATTGCAATTGTGATGGTTTGTTAGCAAATGCGTACATTGTCCCCCTAGCCCTACTTCGCAATTGTGAAGAAATCGATTACAAATGCAAACCTGACAAGGCTGCTTCCATATCCCAAATCCAAGGCTAATCCTCGCAATTGTGAGGTTAGAGGCCTGCACCAGAAATTGAAAAACACCGGCATTGTTTTTTAATTTCGACCCAGCCGATCTGAAACTCACCCGGGCCCACTAGGCTCCAAACCAAACATCCACACAAGTTCAAAAATATCATACGAACTTGATCATGCGATCATATCGCCAAAATAACACTTAGAACTATGAATAGGACACCAAATTAAATGATATTTTCAAGAAAATTTTAGAATTGCTATTTTAACAACCGGACATCCGAATCACGTCAAACTAACTTTGTTTTTCACCAAATTTGACATACACATCATAAATATAGTAATGGACCTATACCGAATTTTGGAACCAAATTACGGACCCATTATCAATAAAGTAAGACATTGGTAAAACCTTTAAAGTCAGTAAGCCTTTTAACTTTCGAATTTCGATAAAAGTGCTAACTCGAGCTAGGGCACCAAATCATGATACGGACCCATCTGGACCGTCAAAATACGGATCTGTGTCAGTTTGCTCAAAATATTGATTGAAGTCAACTCAAATGAATTTTTAAGGAAAATTTTCATATTTTATCAATTTAAAACATAAAAGCCTTCCAGAGAACCACCCGCACTCTGCATGCAAATCGAGGAAGGCTTAAAAAGCTATTGGAGGTTTCAAAACACAAATTTAAGGTTTAAAACTCTAAATGACCTATCAGGTCATCACAAAGAAAAATAAAGACATTTAATCAACACTGTTAATATCTTACACATATGTATAAACAAACAACAATTCTTATTTAAAAATGATATAAGAGTCAAGGGGATGGACTCAAAGCTTGGACCTAAGAACTGTTAGACCCAGCAGATATCGAACAACAACAACAGGCTTTAGTGACTCGGACTTTGGGAGGAAACTTAGGCCTATGTTCTTGAGAACTCAGCAGGCCCAGTTCGAACACATATGCAAAAGAAATAGAGTAATTAGTGTATGAGAACCAATATAACACTTAAATGCAGCCAAGGGTACAATGGGGCCAGTATAAGGCCCAAATGAAACTATAACGAGCATTGTAATTAAGGATGCAATAAAGCCAATGTAAAGTTATACCACCCTTATACCTTCTTATACCTCATACCAAACGGACCCCTTAAAGTTTACATGAGTTCCTGGTTGAGTTGCAGCATTTTGTAGCTTATCAGACTATGTCTAAGTTCATTAGAGGTTCACATATATAGATTAAATCTTCTCCTCTTATTAGATGTATGAATTAACAGCCTCATTCAGAATCTCTAAAGAGTGTTAACAAGGGTACTTGTGCAGACAGACAGGTTAATCCCAACTTAAGCTAGTAACATGATCACTCTCTCTTAAACTTCACAATCTCATATTCACTCTAAACTCATTAAGAGTTAAGGCATTCATATGAACACAGAGTGTTGTACTCAAGCAGGGAAGGTAAACATCTCTCTTAAGTTTATAGGTGAATCATAGTCAACTTATATAAGCATAGCAAGGTTGAGTTTCCTTTATGTGATAATGCAGCATGAGAGCGCATGCATAAGTATGAAGGACATACAGAAAGTTTTTTAAAGTTCACAATCCACGAACACATTGTGATTTTTCTACAAATATCAGTCTGAAAGAAATTTACAATTGTTTTGGAGACAAAGAAAAATAGTAATATAGAGATGTAGAAGGGGACGCTTAGGGCCTGCGGACGTCGGCAGGACTACCTTGGGTCTCTTAGTTGAGATATTTGCATCCGACCTCTCGATCAGCCACTATCTGCTCCAAAATCTGCACAGCAAGTGCAATATTAGTTCAACCGACCGTATGTACTGGTAAGCGCCGAGCCTAATGTAGTATGCTTTGATCTCGCTGTGTATTTATTAATCCTGTCAGTACACAAATTATAGTCAGGGTGAGGACATTTAAAGTAGTCCAAACAGGAAAAATCACAAATTTCACATTCTACTGCAGAAAATAGGTTCCCCTATTATTCACTCATATAAATAAAAGAGCTTCCAGAAAAACCTTCTTTAAGCTGAAATAATGCATATAACCCTTTGATATATGACCAGGCACTGCAAGATTTAAATTACAAACAAATAGGATGAAGAAATTTTCACAAAGAAAAGAGAAGGGCCACACTTTCCACAAACTTGAGTTAATCCAACGTTGAAATCATACACATCCAAATTGAGAAAACAAACTGAAACGAAAAGACCGAGCAGTTGCATTTCTTTATCATATCTCTATGAATAAACTGTGAACCATTTTACAACCAGTCCACTGATGAGGTCACAGATTTACTTGGTATATGCTGCAAATTTTAAACGGAAAATTTCAACAAGTTCCATGATCGGTTATTTCAGATCCAGCATTATTAAATGAATTTTTCAAAAATGGTAAATACAAGTTGAATGCAAAATGGGCAATATCAGTTCCCTGTGGTTTGGGAAGTACCGTATCAACACTTAATGTTTCGTAATCATCAAGCACGCATATCTATTATACAAGATATACTGTATTACAAAGGATTTCCTAAGGGATCAAGTCCACAGTTTTTCAGCAGATACTAATTATCATACTTGTGCAATGCTAGAAGAAACAGATAGTGTGATCCTTTTAGAACAAGAGATATAGGACATCAACATCTCCATGAAATGCCCATGCGAATAGATATGGCAACAATGCAAGTATTTGTAAAAAATGTTACATCCCTCTCAAAATTGCACCACTTGTTCAAGCAGCAACAACAACAACAAACCCAATAGTTTCCTACAAGTGGGGTCTGGGAAGGGAAATGTACACACAGAGGCGGATCCAAGATTTAAAGTTTCAGCAGGTTCGTATGATGATTTCGGACTAGGGCGTATGCCCGGTTCAGGTTTTGGACAATATTGTGGAAGTTAGCATTTAGAAGGAATTTCATAAGTTTGGGCTTGAAGTGAATTTCAGCGTTATCGATATCTGTTTGGAATTTCGAGGCTGTGAATAGCTCCGTATAGAGATTCTGAAGTTGGGGGCGCGATCGAAAGTGAATTCGGAGATTCGTAGGTCAATTTTGGAGCCATTAGGCTAAAGATAGAAATTTGAAGGTTTTTGAGAAGTTTGACCGGAGGTTGATTTTTTAATATCGGGCTCGGAATCCAATTCTGGAAGTTAGAGTAGATCTGCAACGTCAAATGTGACTTGCGTGCATAATTTGAATTCAATCGGACGCGATTTGATAGGTTTAACCACCAGAAGTAGAAGTTGGGAAGTTCAAAGTTCATAAAGCTTGAATCGGGGTGTGATTCATGATTTTAGCGTTATTTGATGTGATTTGAAGCCTCGAGCAATTCTGTAATGCGTTTTGAGACTAGTTGGTATGATTGGTTGGGGTCCCGGGGGACTCGGGTGGATTTCGGGTGGTTAACGAATCGAAAATGGATTGTTAGGAAGGCTTGAGGTTGCTGCTTCTGTCATAACCGCATCTACGATTCTTGGACCGCAGAAGCTGCACCGCAGATGCGGTCAAAATATCGCAGAAGCGGTAGGGGGCCAGGCCCAAGGAAACCGTTGAAGCGGCCCAAGGACCGCAGAAGCAGTTCCGCTTAAGAGGCCCCCAGACCATAGAAGCGGTCAGCTTCCTCTTGCCCAAAGCCGCAGAAGCGGCCAAAAGTCGCAGAAGCGACATCTGCAGGAGCAAAAAACCACAGAAACGGAGTCCGGGAGGCAGCAAGGTTGTTTTAAATCGTGATTTGAGTTCATTTCTCTCTTTCTTCATGACTTGGGGCGATTGTGGGGAGATTCAAGAGAGGATTTTTATCATCAATAATGATGTAAGTTATCCCCACTTATTACTAGTTAACTACATTGATTATGTATAGAATTTTAGCATGTAAATGGGTAGAAAATTGAGGGTTATAGGAAGACCTAGAATATTTGTGTTCTTGAATTTTGACCCCGATTTTGAGTACAGAATTAAAAGAAAATCATATATTTGAGTTCGTGAGTTCATGGGTAAATTTATCTTCAAAGAATTTCAGATTTTGGGCACGTGGGCCTGAGGGCGTTTTGGTCAAATTTTCATTTGGGGTTAAGAATTGTTACAACTGGGTCGTAAAGTTTAATTGAATGTATATTAATGGATTCGTATAATCATTAGCTAGTTTTGTTGTAATGGGCGTTGGTTCAAGTCTTCGGAAGAATGTAGAATGCCGGTTATGAGTCTTCGGAGCGAGGTGGGTCTCCTTTCTAATCTTGTGAGGTGGAATTTACCCCATAGGTGAGTTAAATTGGTTATGTGCTCCTATTTGTAGGGCTGCGTACACACGAGATGACGAGAGTCCGTGCTAGCTACTATTATGATATTGTCCGGGTTGTCTAGGGCCCAAAAGCATGTTATATTTGAATTGATTGTGAACCCTTTGTGGCTTGAATTGCTTAAATCATCTTGCATTATAAAATGAATTTAAAAAAAGATTAAACATCATTTTTTCTGAATTGTTAAAAAGAGAAATTGTCTTATTTGGATAAATAGCCCCGATAGATTCTTAATTGGCTACTTGAGCTTGTATTTTATGTGTACCTGCATCGCATGCACAATTCGCGAGTAGGGTATGTGTTTATTTTATAGAACGGGTAGAACGCCTTAGCACATTAAATGGATGCATCTATTGGTTCGGGCCGCTCGACCTTCGGCAATGCACAGTTTACATTCTTGTTGGATCGGGCCATCACCTCGATGTGATTTGCGCATGTTATTATTCGTTTGAGAATTTTAAATGTGAAATTTGCCCTTCGCGGTTCGACACAAATTGATAAGATAATAAAGAATAAACCTTGAAGCCCTAATTATTGTTGAAGGTGCAATGCCCATTTTATAGCTTTGTCGTTCAACAGTCTCAGGCCATGAGCACCTTTATTTTAGGTGTTATGACTTGTACGCGTGGTCAGAATTGAATTTCGGAAAGTTTGAAGTTGATTTGGGAAGAGAATTCTCTTTTCAGAAGATTAAAGTTGAAAGAACTAATTAGGATGAGATTTTTGAGTAAACAACCTTGGAATTGGGATCTACACGTTCCGGCAGGTTCATATGAGGATTTGGACTTGGGCGTATGCCCGGATTGGATTTTGGATGACTTGGGAGCGCATTGGCGCCTATTGTGGGAGTTAGCATTTCAGAAGAAATTTCATAAGTTTGGCTTGAAGTGTATTTCAGTGTTATCGATGTCCGTTTGTGATTCCAAGCCTGTGAACAGTTCCATATGGTGATTCTGGAGTTGGGAGCGCAATCAGAAGTAAATTCGGAGGTCCGTAGGTTATTTTGGAGTCATTTGGCTAAATATAGAAATTTGAAGGTTTTTGAGAAGTTTTATCGAAAGCGGACTTTTTGATATCGGGCTCGGAATCTGATTCCGGAAGCTGGAGTAGGTCTGTACTGTCGAATATGAACTGTGTGCAAAATTTGAGGTTAATCCAACGTGATTTGATATGTTTAAAAATCGAAAATGGAAGTTTAAAATTTTAAAGTTCATTAAGCTTGAATCGGAGTGCGATTCATGATTTTAGCGTTGTTTGACGTGATTTGAGGCTTCAAGTAGCTCCATGTTATGTTATGGGACTGAGGTGTGTGATTGGACGGGGTCCCAGTTGTCACACCTCCTTTTGGCGCACTTACCCCGAAGGATAATGCATAAGGGAGTTTTTCCAATTTAAGTAACAATATTCGAAATGAGATTATTTATTTATTTCAGAGTCGCTACTTGGAATAAATTATGGTGTCCCAAGTCACATATTTATTTAAATCCCAAATCGAGGAAATTTTTGACTTTCCAAATGAAGTTTGCGAACCAGAAATTCTAAGTAAGGAATTCTGTTGACCCGAGGGAAGGTGTTAGGCACCCCCGGATCCCATGGTTCTAGCACGGTCGCTTAAATTATTGTAATGGCTAAATATTTGATTTTAAAATATATTCAATACTATGATGCAATTTTAAATCATTTACCGCGTTTGATTATTTTTTAAGAAAAAGTGAACATTCTTATTAAGGGGCCCCGCGATTTTATTTTCTATTTAGCAAGGCTCGTAACATTTTTTATTTAAAAGGATAATCCTAAAGTGACTACATTTTTTTTTATTTTGTTTATCTTTAAAAGAAAAGAAAAAGTCCTAATTAATTACATGCTTAGAATGCTATTCTATATTAGTACAAAAGGTGTTCCCTCACAAGCCGACTAAATGACAAATTTATTCTTCAAAATATAGAACTAACTACAATTTGACAAAACTAATAAAACGGAAAATAACAACAAATATTAATCAACAACTTCTCTATTTCATTTCAAAACTTCAACTTCCAATTCGATCTTATATCAACACACAATTTTTATAATGTGTACCTAGTATTAAAAAGAAGGGGAAGATGGAAAATCGACAGGCTGGTGAAAGTACAGCAACAACAACAATAACAACCAGCAGTAGCTTCAACACCTCAATCGAGAATATCCCAGCAATATGGATAAAAAATAGTAAAAATAGAGAAGAAAATTATATTCCGAAATTTCTCTTTGCTTTCTCTCTCTAGCTTTGAACACTCTTCAATTCTCAAAAGAAACTCTCAAAAATTAAATTGTGTCCGTGTATATTTCTGTATCCAGAGTGTATATCGAGTGTATACTGCTCTCTTGTTTTCCTTATTTTTCTTCTCTTCCTATTGTTTCCTCTCTTTTTTCCACCCCCCTTTTTCATAAATCCTCTCTTCTATTTATAGGCAAGAATTTCGAAAATTTTAGATTTTTTATTAAAAAGAAAAATATTTTTTTAATTTAAAGAAAACCCACTAATCCATGTTTTCCTCTCCTTGTTTTCTTCCTTGATTTCCTTGCTCCCCACTACTTTATGTCATGTGATTATGATTATTTTTTTCCCAAAAAATCTGAAATTTTCTTCTTGGGCCAAGGGGTTTTGGGTTGGGTAAGGGTGCTTAGGATTGGGCTTGTAACTTAATTTGCAAGATGGCCCAATCCAATTTTTCTATTTTGTTCTTCTACATTATTCAACTTCCTAATTAAAAAATTCCAAAATACTAAGATTAATTTATAAAAACTAAAAATTATCTAGAAATACTAATTAACTCACAATAATAATTATCACACAAAATTAAATATTAATAAAAATACAATTGCACGATTTGGACATTAAATGCTTAAAAAATACAAAAATACATATTTTATGACTTTTCATTTTTGTAAAACAAACTTAATTGTAAACTTGAATTTTATATACATATGCAACATATTTTTTTTGTATATTTTATTTATTTAAACAAGCAAATATGCACAGATAAAAATGCAAATAATACAAGAAAAATAACACAAAATTCACAACAATTGCAAGAAAACTAAAATTATTTTATTTTGAATATTTGGGAGTATTTCTCTTATAGGACAAAAATCACGTGCTCACACCAGTGGCCTCGGGTGTGTTTCAGGTTGTATTGCGCTCTTATTTGAAGTTTCAATGTCGTATTCTTTAGGAATAACGAGATACCACATTAAGCAAATGAGATCCAAATTCAGTTTATATTGAACCATTAGATCCATATTGTAATTACGGATCCATAGATAAAAGAATCATCAAATTTGGACATCGTATGAGGAAGTTATGCTCATTTTTGTATCGGGAAAAACTACTGCTTATGGTATGATCGCAATTGCGAACATATCCATCGCAATTGTGATTCCCAGTTCGCAATTGGGAGCTTTTTGTCGCAAATGCGACCATTTCCCGCCCTTCTTTGTTCGCAATTGAGAAGGCATTCTTCGCTTTTGCGAGGGTTCACAATTCCGAACTCTGGTTTGCAAATGCAACATCTGCAACTTGATATTAGCTGTGTAACTCGAGTTTTTGCTTCATTTTATCATATTTTGAACCTTAGGTCCGAGAGTAGGCAATTTTGAGAGCGGATTTTCATATCAAATCATTGGGTAAGTTCCTCTAACTAATTTTCAATTATATTTTGTGATTATACCTTAGACCTAACATCAAAATTCATGAGAATCTAAAGGAAAATTTGGGGTTTTAAAGAAAAACTTAGAAATTGAGATTTTTGAATTTTGACCATGATTTTGGGCATGGAGTTGAGAATAAATTATATATTTGAGTTCGTAAGGTCATGGGTAAACTTTATCTTCGAAAAATTTTGAAATCCGGGCACGTAGGCTCGAGAGAAATTTTGTCAACTTTTCATTCGGGGTTAGTAATTGTTATAAATTGGACTATAATGAGTGAACAAATATTAATGGGTTTATATAATTATTGGCTAGTTTTGGAGCATTTTTGCATCGAATCGAGTCTTCGAAAGGGCATGGAATGCCGGTTATGGAATTTCGAAGCGATGTGAGTCTCTTTTCTAACCTTGTAAGAGGGAATTGTCCCCATATGTGAGTTAAATAGTTATGTGCTCCTATTTATGGGGCTACGTACGTACGAGGTGACGAGAGTCCGTGCGTAACTACTATTATGCTATTGTCCGGGTAGTTAGGACCCAAAAACATGCTATACTTGGATTATATGTAAACCTATAGATAGCTTGAATTGCTTAAAATCACATCGAATTAGCAAATGAATTCCTAAACAAATAAAACTTTATTTTTCTTAAATGGATAAAAGAGGATTTGTTTTCATTGGATAATTACTCTATGTGGACTTCTTAATTGATTGTATGTGTGTTCAATTTTGGAACGGGCTGAGCGCTTCGGCAGATTAAATAAATGCATCTATGGTTCACGTCGTTCGACCATTGGCAGTGCACAGTTTATTTTCTATTGGAACGGGTTGTACGCCTCGGCATAATTTGCGCATGCTTGCATTGCTACCTCGAATTTATTAAAGTTGTTATTGCATCTTCATGGCTTGAGAATATTTGGATAATAATTAAAAGAAATTTTTGAAACTTTCTATAAAAAGAAATAATTGTTTACTTGTTTTCTTATATTGGATTAAAATCATGTTTATAGAAATACACGATTTAATGTATTATTGACATCATTATTGCACCACTAGTAAGTGTCAAAGTCGACCATCTTGTCTCTACTTCTTCGAGATTAGACGGGATACTCATTGAGTACATGTTATTTTCGTACTCATACTACACTTCTGTATATTTTTATTGCATAGGTATATGTAACTCTAGTGGCCTACTAGATGTAGCAGCACAGATGATTCGGGGACTAGGTGAGTTGCATTATTCGAAGCGGCCCGTAGCTAGTATAGTCCCTTCCAATAAATTGTATTTACTTTCTGTCCGCTGTATTCCGGACTGATGTTGTATCTTATTTCCTACTTAGTAAATGCTCATGCACTCGTGACACCGGGTTCTGGGATGGTTTTGAAATATTATATATTAATTGCTTACTAGTTAATTTGAATTGAAGCAATTATCTTTTTATTTATGAAAAATTGAAGAAAAATGTTAGTTTTCAAGATTGTTAAAAATGACAACTTCATCAAGTAATTTGATTGGCTTGCCTTACAGTAATGTCCGGCGCCATCACGACCCTTAGTGATTTTTAGGTCGTGACAATGTGCTACTCAGTACATAATGCCCGTAACAAACATAAATTAAGATGTTCAAGGAGTCCTATTTATATAACATAAAGTAACTTACAGTTTCTAAACCAAATAGGAAGATCAGCGAGAAAAGATGAAATTATTTTTAGAACCCATTTGAGTGAAGGAAATAACCTTTTCAAATAAAATATAACATCGAATAAGCTATTGTCATTAATATAAGATTTATTAAATTAAAACTTAATTAACAATTCCTTTTTAAGTAAATACAACCTTAGACAGGTTAAGTAAATTTTATTGAGAAACCAATTGAAATAAAACACAACAATTATTACAATTTGTACTATTGAAATTTATATACGGCGAGTCCAAATTTAATAGTCATACAGGTAGCGTAATATTAATTCCTTTATTTTAAAGCACCATATTACTAACAACTACACATGGCAGGAGGAACTGAATCAACGTGGTAAATTTATCTTGAAAATTAATTCAGTAGAATAAAAGTATTTGGGACAGAACTCAAGAAATGACGGCAAGTCAATAAATCAATGTCAATAACTCGATCCTCAAAACTCAGCGAAACCAAAAATACAAATTATCAAAGTCTTGTACGAATGAACTAAAGTCAACACAATAAAATAGGGAAGACCAAAATACAAGATATGTATATTCACCCTTATTACTCCTTATCAATCCACCATTATTCCTCCTGTTGCGGCGTGCAACCCGATCCCACCGAAAAATATCGATATTATAATAATAAATATAATATGTTGCGGGGCAGCCTGATCCCATTAGTTCACCCTTATTGTTCTTCAATATATCACTCTTATTCCTTCTGTTGTGGTATGCAACCCGATCCAACCAGACAATCACATTTCACCCTTATTCCTCCTCAATATATCACCTTTATTCCTCCTAATTTTATCACATTTATTCCTCCTGTTACAGCGTGCAAACCGATCCTACTAGACATAGTTTAAAACAACAACAACAATTCAGCAACTCAATTACAAGAATTTCTACCACCAAGAGTCTAAGTACATGGCAATAAGAGAATCACGAAAAATCAAGGAGTATAACAACCTTTATAAAAACAACAAGAGAATTAAGGCACATGATAACTACATAGACAAACACATGTTTTGGACTGGTAGCATATATGCGCAAAGTCATAGAGGAACTCGCAATTAAGAAGTAACAAAACAATAAGAAGGCCAATCACTTAAATTAAGGAAAATAAGGGACAAATAACAAGTAAAAGGTAAAGAATTTCCAATGACATCGTATAGAGCATGTAGAGGTGAAACTAGTAAGTAGGAACCCAATCATATCGGAACAACTTCCCACTTAGTAAACATAAAGACCTAATAACCTTAAAAGGCAAGTTTTCCACAAATAAGTCGAGCATGTATTTGTCACCTCGCTTGCACAGACTACAATTAGCATAGAGGACTCAAATCCGAAGGGAATGTCCCCTACACAAGGTTAAGCAAGATACTTACCTCAAAGAAGACCAACCAATACTCAAAAACAAACTTCTCAGGTGAAAAGACCTCCGAACGGCTCAAAGCAAACCAAAATAACTTCAAAGCACAAATAACACATAAGGAACTATTCCGGATCATAAAGTCTCAATATTTATCAAATTCTAAAAGTCGGTCCAAAAGCCATCCCCCGGGCCCGCACCTCGGAACCCGACAAAGTTTACAAAAGCCGAATACCTATTCCGATACGAGTTCAACCATATATAATTTATCAAATTCGATACCATGTGATCTCTCAAATCATGATATTACATTTTGAAAGTTTTCTTAAAAATTCCCCTTGACCCTCAACCCAAAGCATAAATTAAATAATAAAAATATATACTAAATTATGGAACAAAATCAATTCTAGGTAAAGAACACTTACCCAATCGTTTTGCTTGAAAACCTATGAAGAATCACCCAAAACCGAGGTCTAGAACTCAAAACACTATGAAAATGGCAAACCCACGGAATAAAGTACTATTTATTCTGCCCAGGTCATAACGCATTGCGAACACAGAGGGATATTCGCCTTCGAAGAGAAGGAAATATGAAGGCTGCCCAGATGTGCTTCGCGAACGCGACAACACGTCCGCGAACGCGAAGAAGGAAAGTATGATGGCCCAAGACTACTCATTGTGAACATGTGAAGTAGTACGCGAACACGAAAAATGGAATGGTATAACTACGCGAACGCATGAGGGGGACGCGAACCCGATGAAGGAACAGACAGAGCTTCGCGAACGTGAGGGGTTAAGCGTGAATGTGAAGAAGGATTTCGAGGTAGACAAACAAAACACATTGCGAACGCGAAAGGCTATTTTTGATCACGAAGAAGAACACTAGAGAAGAAAACAACTGTTCAAACAATGGGAAAATGACCTGTAGCGTACCCGGTACACCCGAGTCCCTCCGAACCCCGTATAATCACACAAGTCATATAACCTAACATAGACTTGCTCGAGGTCTTAAATCACATCAAACAACACCGAAACGTTTAATCACACCATGAATCAAACTTAGGAACTTTCCAATCTTCCAACTTCTAAAACTCGTGCCGAAACCTATCAAATCAACCCAGAATAATGCCAATATTTGCAGATAAGTCCCAAATGACAAGACGGAGCTGTTCCAATTCTCAGAATCGCATTCCAACCCCGATAACACAAAAGTCAACTATTGGTCTAACTCTTCCATCTTCCAAACTTTAACTTTTCCAACTTCAACCGAAATACCTCAAATTACCCTACGGGCCTCCAAATCCGAATCCGAACGCACACCTAAGTCCAAAATCACCATACAAATCTATTGACATCATTCAAAACTCATTCCGAAGTTGTTTACTCAAAAGTCAAATTCCAGTCAAATACTCACCACTTAAGCTTCTAAAATTAGATTTCTTCTTCCAATTCGACTTAGAATCATCTAGAAACTAAATTCAATCATGAACACAAGTCGATAAACTTAATATGATGTTGCTCATGACCTCAAACTCTAGAATCGGATGCTATTTCTCAAAACGACCAATCCGGTCGTTACATCCTCCTCCACTTAAACATATGTTCATCCTCGAACGTGCCCGGAGTCATTCCAAAGCCATCAACCCAGTGCAGGATCTCACCATACATATACCCGAGGGTGATTCTCCATCACCCAATCTATGTAAAACTGACAATGCTATTTAACTGAAGATCTCACTTCAACCTTTGTCTATAACCTTAGGACATAACCTAAACCTCAACATTTGAATTCATCATAGGATCTGAATCTCACATTATCACACTGTATAGACCTGAAGAAGATGAATCTAGCCAAGATTCCAATCCATAATACAATCACATGATGTTACACACAACTCAAATGCTCGTAGCAATAACCTCTATACATTATAGCTGCTCAAACAACTTCCTGGATGTCGGCAATACACTTCACATTGAATATAACCTTGTTCCGGACCTCCATATTGCTGTACATGATAAAGAAACATGCGGAAACTAATAGTCACCCATGAAGTCAACAAGTCAAGACGCTCTCTCGCCCGTCAATGGCCATTACCCAAATCTTAGCATAAACAACCTCATACTTCCAAACACTCCTCATCCCAATACGATAGTGATAATCTCAGGTCCAAGAACCTCATCTCAACCAATACAAGCAGCCCAACTAACAACTCATCACGGAACCACACAGATGTTACACCACACAGCTCGTACCCCAAACCAGCAATAACTAAATTATGCATCACATATAAAGGAAACCAAGGTACGGGGATTATCAAACAAGTATAACATTGTAATAATAAAAGTACAATTTTCATTAATTCATCTCACATAGAAAAAAAAACACCAAATAAACACAAGGAAAGGGTATCCTACATAACATCCGCTACAGTGTGCAGACTGCTCGCAAATACTCATCAAGCCAAAATGCTCGGGTTCACAGATCACATAAATATTGATATCAAGAAAAGCATAATGAACAAGTATAACTTTGAGAAAATGAATAGAAATAAATAAATAAACACGGAAGAAAGCAAGCACGACTAAGGTGCAATTAGCAAATCAACATCACGAGGTCTATCTCGCCAATATCTCCATAACGCCTGAACGAAATTACAACATGCATGGAGAATAATGATGCAACCCATCACAACATAAGAGAGTAGCATATAACATAGGCTAAGGGCACAAATAATATCCATTCTACCCAGTAACAAAACCATGATAATGTGACGACCCAAAGGGCCATCACCTGTTTTTCTCATCTGTTCCGCGCTTCCGAGGCCTCGAAAACATTATTTTATATTGCCTTGATTTACATGCGCAGTCCGTGCACGTAGCCAAAAAAATTTTTTTGTTATAATATGTGAATTCTATGGAAAATTTGAAGAATTTTGATATTAATATTGATATAGTTGACTTCGGTCAACGTTTTTGGTAAACGGACCCAGTCCCGAGATCGGACGGTCCTGGAAGGTCCGTAGGAAAATATGGGACTCGGGCATGTATTCGGAGTCGAATTCCAAGGCCTAGAGCCTGAGATATGAATTTTTCTGTTAAATTGTTTTTCTGAAATTATTAAGGAAAATGGAAATAAAAATTGATTAAAAGACCATGGTATCGGGCTCGTATTTTGGTTCTGACGCCCGGTACAAGCCTTATATATTATTTAAGTACTTCCTGCAAAGTTTGACGGAAATTGAACGTCGTTTGACATATTTTGAACCATGAGTTCCAAATTCGAAAGTTTATGAAGTTTAAAAGAAGAAATCATTAATTTGAGGCTTAATTCTATGAAAACGATGTTATATTGGAGATTTCATCGCGCGAGCAAGTTTGTGGTATGTTTTTGAGGTTGTGTGCATATTTGGTTTGGAGCCCAAGGGCTCGGGTGAAGATTTCATAGGCCGTGAGAGCAAATTTTGAAAATGAACACAGCTGGTATTTTTACAGCTGATATCTTCGCAATTGCGAAGAATCACTCGCAATTGCGAGAAGTCCCAAAATAGCCTGAGTTCGCAAATGCGAACAAAATCTTCGCAAATGCGAAGAGGCCCAGAAAAGCACCAGGTTCGCAAATGCGAACAAATGCTCGCAATTACTAGGCTGCCCAGATTTGGCCTAAGTTCGCAAATGCAAACAGGTTCTTCGCAAATGCGACGTCCGCAGCCCAGGAACTATTGCGTTCTCAATTGCGAACATATGTTCGCAATTCCCATAACCGCAGTTGTGCAATTTTATACTTAAATTATTTTAAACCCCCTTTTCACCATTCTTTCAAAAACCAAAACCACACACGCAATTTTTCAAGAGCAATATCACTCCAAATCACTTGTAAGTCGATTGTCACTCAACTCTTTCAATTCCTAACATCATTAAACATGTTTTCCATGAGAAATCAAAGGTTTTTATGGTTAAAATTATTGTTTTGGGAGAACCTAGGTTTTTCATAAATTAGGGAGTTGGACCTCGATTTGAGGTCCGATTTCGAAATAAATCATATAATTGAACTTGTGAGGGAATGTGTAACCCGATTTTGGTTCGAACCCCGAGTTTCGACCACGTGGGCCCGAGGGCATTTTGGAAAATTTTGAGTAAAACTTTGAGAAAACCATTTTTATGCATCCAAACCAATTTATATAGTATTTATTAAAGTAATTGATCCAATTGTGATTAGATTCGAGCGAGTTGATGGTTGAGTTACGAGGTAAAGTGATAGTTGAAGGTTAATTGGACTTCAAGGCTTTGAGGTAAGTGTTTGATCTATCCTAGCTTGAGGGAATATGATTGAGGGTAATAATTTGCTAATTGCTATGTGATCGAGTGTGGTGTATAGGCGTGGTGATGAGCCTCCATACACAGGAGTCTAGCATGACCATGAGTCATTTGTTGATACATGCTGTGAGCTAACGTGGAATTTTCCTAAGCCATATTCTTGAGCCCTTACCGGGTTGTGAAGGTTGATTATTATTTCCCTTGCCGGGACTTGGTTATGTTGTTGATGTTGTTCCCTTGCCGAGTTATTGCTATGACCGTTGTTACTCCATTGCCGGGACGGTATATGTTACTTGTTTCATTCTTTTGCCCGTTGATTGTCACTGTTATTTGGGTGAGGAAGAGTGATAATGCACGAAGGGTGATGTCGTGTCATTTTTGAATTGTGTTCGTACGAAGGATCATTCCGTGCCTTGTTTTATTATTTATGCACGAAGGAACATTCTGTGTCGTTGTTACTTGAATTATGCACGAAGGATCATTTCGTGCCTTGTTTTATTATTTATGCACAATGGAACATTCCGTGCCCTTGTTACTTGAATTATGCACGAAGGATCATTCCGTGCCATGTTTATTATTTATGCACGAAGGAACATTCTGTGCCGTTGTTGCTTAAATCATGCACGAAGGATCATGCCGTGCCATGAATGTGAGGATGAGAGTAAAAGAATGAAGGGTGATGCCGTGCACTTTTATTTGCTTATTTGGTGAGGATGCGAGTAAAAGCACGAAGGGTGATGCTGTGCAACCATTCAATTTCTTGTTTTGTGATAACTGTTTTGTTGCACTCTGTTTTACCTTACTGATTAATATATTCGATTGTGCTCCCCTAGCATCTTCCCTCCCTTGCTATTTGTGTTGCTCAGTATTGTTGTTATTTTGTGGTACATATGTATATAGAACTGCACAGGTTTATGTGAGTGTCCGGTCCTAGGCTTGTCACTACTTCGCCGGGATAGGCCAGGCACTTACCAGCACATGGGGTCGGATTGTGCTGATACTACACTTCTGTGCATTTTTGCACAGGTCCAAGTTTTGAGCAGGAGCAGCAGTAGTAGTACACTAGCGGGATTATCGTACTTCCTAGATCGAGGTAGCTTGCAGGCGTCCGCAGGCCCATCATATCTTCTATTTGCTTTTATTATTGCTGTGGTCTCATTGTTCCGAGACAGATTGATATTATTTATTTCTTTCAGACCATTATGTGTAGTTATTCCTTAGTAGTTTGTGAGTTTGTGACTCCACATCTTAGGTAGAGGATTTATTGTCGAGTATTTCACACTATTATTCGGTTTTTATTTAAAAGACTTCCGCATTTAAGGTTATTAGTATTATTCTTTCTATTAAATATGGGAACAAGATAGTTGTGTATATGTAAAGGTGGTGAATAAATTGGCTTGCCTAGCTACCACGAGTAGGCGCCATCACGATCCCGGTGGTGGGGGAACCCGGGTCGTGACAGATAACAACCTCACAAGAGCACCCAACTTGACTTGATATACAAAATACATATTCTCGTTGAGCTTTCAAACAGCCCCTAATCCAAATCCTGATCATTTCCAAATAGGTAAATATTCTTCCTAAAATCCGCAGAAACCTATCCATAATGCATACTATTAATTATCACATTCTCAATATTTCTTTACAATCTGCAAATAAGAGATAGCCCGCATATGGGGAAATCTAGCCCCAAAAGCTCAGGAATACCAAAATTTCAATACCCAAATTCAACTACGCAAAACAAATGGCTGATACAACACTCACACTCTATCATTCAGCTGAAGCACCCATATAGAATTTCCGGCCGTGTAACAAAATTTGAACCTCAAAAGCCTCAAAACCCAAAAATCACCGTGCCACTAGTCATGTACCCGCAACCCAAAACTCAAGGTCCTTTCCAAAATGCACGCTCTTCACATATTCTACCCAATAATGCCAACATTCTATTAATTGTGATATCCATCCAGGAGAAAGCCATAATGTACAATATTTTCCTTGTGCGCATAGCAGACAATTGACTCAACACATTGCCGAAGCCATCGAGAACTCTTAGAGATCCGCCCGCCCATAACTAAGTCATTGGGACCGTATCTCCCCAACTCAACTGGGGAACCCAAACCGTCCTATGCAAGAGTAGTGCCACAAATTCTAGTGGACCAATTACTTCCATAATTATGTTGACCCAACACTACTGAACTACGGATAGTCGATATTCAATAAACCCAATCAAAGCCCCAAATACAGATAATCCTAACATGAATCATGTAGCCCAGAGTCTCATAAACCACCGCATTTCTTTTGAAGCACCCCATTATGCCGCACCCACGATGCCACACTGAATAGACCTTCTGTGAATCTGAAGTTATTTCTCTGTCTCCCCTTAATACTGAATTGTAGATTCATTAATGATGCAGAAACACCGTAAGCCCTAATATCCTCCCATGCAAGATCTCGGGCCTTAGACATATAAAAATTTCGAAAACCTTTCCATACCACATGTATACATACCTCAAGTCAAAACTGATGAAAATCTAACTCTCATTCTGATCATCGCTAGTGAACTCCTCCACTTAGCACGACTCCGTAGAAAATAACATCTAATAATCCAAAAAACTAACATTCAATGCTCGCACAACACCAATCACAAGGTACTCCAATACCACCAACTATCCTCAATCAACATCCACCTTGTGACTCCGCCACAACCTCGATGACTAGTCAACCAATTAAACCTTCTCAAGCTAGTACTCATCACCAAATGTCGGAACCTACTGCACCTCCAAGTGAACAACTGAATGGTCTATCAATACCTCTGTATCGTCAGTTTAGACGACATATTGTGCATCACAAACCAAAATCCCTGACTCCCTCATACCTGGTTTGCAGCATCACGAACCATTGGCGCGTAACAGATACTGAGAGTGCAATATCATACATGAGTGGGTGTAAAGGAACATAAGTTATATGCTTCAAGATGAATCAATATCACACAATAAGGAATGAAATAAGTGAGATTATCCTAATAGTTCTGTAGCCTTTCGAAGATAAGTACAAACATCTTTGTACCGATCTGCAAGACTCTACTAAACCTGCTTATGACTCGTATCACCTATGAACCTAGAGCTCTGATACCAACTTGTCCACAATAATGATCCGCACAGACACTAACGATCAAAAACCTGGGTCTGTACAAAAATATATAGAAGTGTAGTATAAGCACACCAGAGCGGAGCCCGATAAGTATCAAGACTATCCTCGATGGAGTAGTGATGATGAATAGTCAAGACACCTACTGGTCTAATGAATTGAACATGATATGACAATACATTAACATGATAAAGATAACAAAGAAATGCCAGTAGTAGGGAGAGATCAAATTACAAAATGGAGACAATAAGGGGAAAACACGGATGATAACAAAAATAACCACATAATTACGTGCCAACACAGTCGTGTACAGATAAGTAAAATATGACCAAATAAGAGAAAAAAAATACTAACTCAACAAATCGCATCATATCTAATATTTAGAATTTCCAACCATCCCGGTACTCGGAACCTCATCTCAAAATCACAACTTCCAAATCTCTAACATACATGGCACTTTGTACCCACATATTTCCCTTTCACTATGCACAATAAAACAATGTGCTACTCAATACATAATGACCTTAACAAACGCAAATTAAGATGTTCAAGGAGTCCCATTTATATAACATAAAGTAAATTATAGTTTCTAAACCAAATAGGAAAATCAGCGAGAAAAGATGAAATTATTTTTAGAAATCATTTTAGTGAAAGAAATAACCTTTTCAATTAAAATACAACATCGAATAAGATATTGCCTTTAATATAAGATTTATTAAATTAAAACTTAATAAAAATTCCCTTTTAAGTAAATACAACCTCAGACGGATTAAGTAAATTTTATTGAGAAACCAATTAAAATAGAATATAACAATTATTAGAATTTGTACAATTGAAATTTATATACGGCGGGTTCTAATTTAAAATTCATACAAGCTAGCGTAATATTAATTTTTTTATTTTAAAATACAATATTACTAGGAACTCTGCGGGGGAGGAGGAATTGAATCAACGTTAAATTTACCTTGAAAATTAATTCAGCAGAATAACAATATCTGAGACAGAACTCAAGAAATAAGGGCAAGTCAATAAATCAATGTCAATACTAGATACTCAAAACTCAGCGAAACCAAAAATACAAATTATCAAAGTCTTGTACGAATGAAATAAAGTCAATACAGTAAAACAGGGAATACCAAAATACAATATATGTATATTCGCCCTTATTCTTCATTATCAGTTCACCCTTATTCCTCCTGTTGCGGTGTGCAGTTCGATCCTACCAGACAATATCGATATCATAATAATAAATATAATATGTTGCGACGCACAATCCGATCCCCCTAATCCACCCTTATTGCTCCTCAATATATCACCCTTATTACTCATGTTGTGACGTGCAACTCGATACCACCAATCCACCCTATTACTCATGTTGCGGCGTGCAACGTGATCCTACTAGACAATCACATTTCACCCTTTTTCTTTCTCAATACACCCTTATTCGTGTTATTGCGGCGTGCAACCCGATCCCACCAGACATAGTTTAAAACAACAACAACAATTCAATAACTCAATTACAAGAATTTATACCACCAAGCGTATGAGTACACGGTAACAAGAGAATAACAAAAGATCAAGGAGTATAACAACCTTTACAAAAACAACAAGACCAATAAGGCACATGATAACTACACAGACAACGACAACAATTTGGACAGGTATTATATATGCACAAAGTCATAGAGGAACTAACAATTAAGAAGTAACAAAACAATAAGTTGGCTAATCATTTCAATTATGGCAAATAAGGGACACATAACAAGTAAAAGGTAAAGAAGTGCTAACGACATTGTATAGTGTATGTGGATATGAAACTATCAAGTAGGAACCCAATTATATCGAAACAACTTCTAACTTAGTGAACATAAGGACCTCAACCCTAAAAGACAAGTTTTCCACAAATACGACCGAGCACGCACTCGTCACCTTGCATGCACAGACTACAATTAACATAGAGGATTTAAATTCGAAGGGAAAGTCCCCACACAAGGTTAGGAAAGATACTTACCTCAAAGAAGATCGGCCGATACTCAAGAATAAATTTATCGGGTGAAAAGACCTCCAGACGGCTGAAATCTAACCAAAATAACTTCAAAGTACAAATAAAACACATAAGGCACTATTCCGAATCATAAAGTCTCAATCTTTATCAAATTCTAAAAATTGGTCCAAAAGTTGACCCCCAAGCCTACACCTCGGAACCCGAAAAATGCTAAAAAAACCCAATACCCATTCTGTTACAAGTTCAACCATACAAAATTTATCAAATTCCGATACCATTTGGTCCCTCGAATCATGATTTTATATTTTAAAAGTCTTCTTAAAAGTATCCATTGTCCCTCAACTCAAAACACAAATTAAATGATAAAAATAAAGACAAAATTATGAAATAAAATCAATTCTAGGTGAACAACACTTACCCAATCGCTTTGCTTGAAAATCCTATGAAGAATCGCCTAAAATCGAGCTCTAGGACTCCAAAAATGGTTTAAATGGCATTTATGCTGCCCAGGACATAAAGCATCGAGAACGCGGATGGATACTTACGTTCGAGAAGAAGGAAAGATGCAAGCTTCCAAGATGTGCTCCGCAAACACGCCAACATGTCCGCGAATGCAAAGAAGGAAAGTCTGATTGCCTAAGGCTGCTCTTCACGAACGCGTGAACTAGTACGCAAACGCGAAGAGTGGAACGACATAACTACGCGAACGCGATGAAGGTAAAGACAAAGCTTCGCGAAAACGAGGTATTAAATGTAAATGCAAACGCGAAAAAGGATTTCGAGGTAGCCAACAACAACACATCGCGAACGCGAAAGGCTATTTGTGATCATGAAGAAGAACACCAAAAGCGGAAAACTACAGTTCAAACAATGAAAAATTGAACCATAGCCCACCTGGTACACACCCAAGTCCTCCGGGACCCCGTCTAAACACACCAATAAGTCATATAACCTAACATATACTCACTCTAGGTCTTAAATCACATCAAACAACTCCGAAATGACGAATTACACCATGAATTGAACTTGGGAACTTTCCAATCTTCCAACTTTAAAACTCGTGCCGAAACCTATCAAACCAACCCGGAATGACGCTAAATTTTGTAGACTAGTCCTAAATAACAAGACGGATATGTTCCTACTCTCGAAATCTCTTTCCAGTCTCGATAACACAAAAGTCAACTATTGGTCAAACTCTTCCATCTTCCAAACTTTAACTTTTCCAACTTTGCCAAAATACCTCAAATTACCCTACGGGCCTCCAAATTCGAATGTATGCTGTAGTCCAAAATCACCATATGAAGCTGCTGACATTATCCAAAACTTATCCCGGAGCCTTTTACTCAAAACTCAAATTCCAATCAAATTTTCACTGCTTAAGATTCCAAAACTAGATTCGTTCTTCCAATTCGACATAAATCAATCGGAAACTGAATTCAACCATGCACGTAAGTCGATAAACCTAATATGAAGCTGCTCGTGACCTCAAACTGTCGAACCAGATGCAATTTCTCAAAACAATCAGTCAGGTCGTTATACTTACCGACAGAGTCTGTCGGAAAAATTATTCATTTGTCAATCCAAAATTCTTACTTACCGAGGGAGTCCGTTGGTAGACTTAAACCAAATTGTCAATCTATTGGAATATGACTTTATTCATATTTTTAATTTTTAAGTTACTAAGTTACTAAACTAAAATTCTAAATATACCGATGGTATCCCTCGGTAATATTAAATTATCATTTTTAATATACCTACGGATATTCGTCGATATGAATATTATTGATATTATATAATTTTATAATATACTGATGGATATTTGTTGGTAAGTAAAATTATTGATCTAATAGTAGTCAAATAGTATCAGAAATGTACTAATGGCTTTCCGATGGAGTCCATCGGTAATTACTGACGGATTTTGTCGACTTCAGTAAAGCCTTGTTACCGAAGGACGTCCTCGCTAATTTGCACCAAAATTTGGCTGAGCTTCCTTAACAGTGGGAAAATTGAAAAATATAATTCACATGATGTGAATCACATCTGTTGGTGCTTCATGTGCAAGCAAGAGGGAGAGGAAGTCAACTATTTATTGCGTCACTGTCCATTTGGATATAAGTTTTTGGTGTATGATTGGACGCTCTTTGTTCAAAATCATGTCTTTTTGTTAAATCCTCTATTTTAGTACACACCTCTTATGCAAAGTTTCCTGCTCATATGAAAAAACTGTATCTTCATAAAACAAGAAGTCCAATCTGGCTAAAGCCTAACGAACATGGAAAACAAGTTCATGAAACTTTGCTTCTGCATAGCATTAGCTAGGTGGGGAATTAATGATCAATGATTGTCACTTTTTTCCTTCCTTGATAGATCAGGATTTGGTCGTCATGGGATGATGAAGGCATCAATTCATAATTGTTTCTTTCTGGTCGAATAATCGTTGGTTTCGTATTTGAATATATGAGGCAAGGCCTACCAAGAAGGTTCATGTATTGCTGAGATACAGATTATTGCACCATCTAATTAGAGTTACCAAAGTTAGGAAAGTAAACTTAAGTTTTCAGTTCAAATGTGCCTCATCAGGAATGAATTATCATTAGCTGTCTCTCTGCATTAATAATAATGTATTAAGCCCCTGTTATTCATTAAATAATTCTTCCATTGAATTTTGGTAGCATTTAGATCCAGTCCAATGTACATTGAATGTTAGTTTGATTGAACCATAATTATTCATTCACTAATCTTGTTTGTTAGAGTATGCTAAGGTGAGAAGGCCCTTTATGCTGATATTAATCATCACTTTGGTTTTCTAATCTCACTTGACACATTATATCCGTAAATAAATATTTGCCTCTTCAGCTATCACTGAAATGAATTTGTTGAACCATGATTTATTGTTATCCAAGGTTAAATTTTGGAAACAAAACTTTATTCACCGTATTATCCCATTTTCAATTCAATGAACCAAACAAAGAACTGGTACTAAATAATCTAGGAATTACGCAATACATTAGACACTGATAGCTTAGCTTTCTTCCAAAAATTTATATCTTAAAAATGGACAAGTGAAATGAAGCAACATTTACGATAGGAGGTTTGTGACCATAATGGCAAGGAAGGTGTATAATCTTTCACATTAATTGCTGAAAGGGTAATTCGTTCTTGGGATCCCTATCTTCTGGTTAGTAAACTGAGACTTCTTAATTAAGGTCTTGGATTTGAGTTCCTATGAAGTAAATATTTTGTTGTCATCCACATTGCTACCACTAATCTACCTGAAGTTCCTTGCAGTTTACACCATAAGTTTTTTTTTTTTTTTTATCCGATACTTTAATTGTCAAGTGTGCTGGTAATTGTACATGGTTACCAGCGGTGTTTTGGAAAATGAAAAAACTAAGGCATGTTGAGATTTTGATTTGAAAAACAATAATCAGCAGATCTTTAAAGAATCCTCTAAATTGGAAAGTTTGAGGATATTAAAGAATGCTGTACATCAAATTCGTCATGCCTATGGATATCTTATCGCGGAGCTGTCCTAATCTTCAAGAACTTGCCATCATGTTCATAGACTATATAGATTCCGATAGTGAGGATGATGCTGATAATGTGAATGATGCAGCAGAGATTTGTCTCAATTTGGGACTACCAAGTCTGGAGTATCTCAAATTAAGGGATCCAAGGTGGGGTGAGTCAGAGGAACTTCAATCAGAAGAGTGGCGCCTCGGAGATATTACGTTCCATAAACTTAACTGCTTAAAACTAGATCGCTTAGTTATATCAAGGTGGGAAGCCTCAGAGGAACCTTTTCCCCTTCTTGAAACACTTGTTATAAGATGGTGTAACGAGCTCGAGGAGATTCCCAATAGCTTTACAGATATTCAAAAACTGAAACAGATTGTACTTTCATGCAGCAAAGACTCTCTCAAGCAGAGGCGGAGCTAGGATTTGGAGTGTGTGGATTCTAAAATTTAGAATAAGATTATGACCTAAAACTAATATACAATATCAAACTGACTAAAGAATAAGTATTGATATTTAATATATATTTAAAAAGCAAGAAAGACAAACACAATATATGAATATAAATATATCATTTCAATTGCACTCGACGAGTTGTCATGTTTTGAAAACGATCAATGATCGCATCATTAGATACACTTTCAAATACTTCATCCTCTATAAAACAAACTAAACAATCATTCAAAAAGTCATCACCAATCCTACTTCGCAAATCATTTTTAATAAACTTCATTGAAGAAAAAGTCCTTTCAACCGTTGCAGTAGCCACAAGTAATATCAAACTCAACTTCACAAGCAAATAAACAAGTCCCCATGTCTTGTGAACATTTATTTTAACCAATGCCTTCGACAGATTACCAAGTCCTTTCAAGTTAGAGAATGCATTGTCCATTTCTCGCACATAGTCAATATAGTTGTCAAGCTCATAACTAAGATCTTCAAGCTTAGAAGCAGTGAACTCATTTGGATAATATGTAGCAAGTTTCATAATTTTGTTTTTATCATAATTCACAAACGAATCATCGGGACTCAAACTAGCCATACCAAGAAGCAGAGAAGTATTCACTTCACTAAAACGACTGTTAAGCTCCGAAAGTTGCAAATCAATAGTAGCACAAAAAACTTCTACGTACAAATGATGTGAATATGTAAAAGTTGAGCTTTTACGCTTCGACTTTCCCAGTGCATACTTCTCATCCATTTTTGGGATTACAATACCCTTCTTATCACAAAACGAAGAGACATCTTCTATCAAAGAACTCCATTTAGATTCTCTCATTGTTTGCAATTGTCTCTTTGTGAAATCAACAAGTTTCATTGCACTAACAATATCTTGATCTTTTTTTTGTAGAGCTGTATTCAAATCATATGTAATTGCCAATAGTTTTAACATCAAATGTAATATACAAACGAACTCATAAGATCTTATATCTTCCACTAGACTTTTGGCTAAAGCTTTCTCCTGATAATTTGAACCCTCATTTGTAAGAACTTCAAGTATATGAACAATCGATGAGAATAAAGAAATAAAGTTACGCAATGTTTTAAAGTGAGATCCCCAACGAGTATCACCTGGTCTTTGAAGCCCAAGTTCTTGATTTAATCCACTTCCAGTATGAATTTCACCAAGCACTAATAACTCATCTAATTTTTCAGCTTGATCATCTCTAAGCATCTCCCTACGCTTATAAGAACCTCCAACAACATTCAAAACATTAGCAAGAATGTCAAAAAAATTATTTACATCTTGGTGTTTTTTTGCAACAGCTACAAGAGTCAATTGCAACTGATGAGCAAAGCAATGTATGCAATATGCCGAAGGATTATCTTTTAGAATCAAAGTTTTAAGACCATTGATGTTTCCTTGCATGTTACTAGCTCCATCATACCCTTGTCCCCGTATCAGAGATGAACTCAATGAATGTTGTAAAAGCAAAGAGTATATTTCTTTTTGTAATGCATGTGCAGATGTATCTTTAACATGAACAAGGCCAAGGAATCGCTCAATAAGTTCACCATCTTTATTGACATAGCGCAGAACAAGAGCCATTTGTTCCTTATGAGAGACATCCTTAGATTCATCAACTAATATCCCAAAAAAATCCCCATTCAAGTCTTCAATAATTGCTTTCACCGTTTCTTTTGCACAAGAATTCACAATATCTTTCTGAATATCAGGAGAAGTCATGGTGTTATTTTTTGGAGCTTTTTCTAATACCACATTTTTCACATCTTCCTTCCTATCTGCATACCATTTTAAGAGATCTAAAAAATGGCCTCTTCTAGTAGAAGTTACACTCTCATCATGGCCCCGAAAAGGAATTCCTTCTTTCAAAAGATATCTTATCACATCAATTGAAGCATTCAAACGAATTCGATGTTCACTTTTAATTTTCTCAGATTGCTTGTCCAAAGAAGTTAGAATAGATTGTTCTTGGTTCATTAAATCTAGCATCATATTGAAACATCGATTATGAACACTATCCACGTTACCCACATGTGATTTAAATCTTTCTAAAGCTTTATTCCAACCTCTAAAACCATCCGTTGTGAAAGCATCACCTACTTTTTTTCCATATCCTCCAACCTCATTTTTAAACAAGTAACAACATAAACAAAATGCTGCATCTTGTTTAATGCTATATTCTAACCATTGAGAGCATGCCGTTTTAAACCATTCAGGATTAAAGTGACGCATTATTCCCCCAAAATCTCTTTTTGGAAAAATAAAACCACGAGGTTGACAAGCTCCATTTTGTATATAATTTCTCCTTATACGGTCACGTAAGTTAGGAGGATATTCTGAAATTGGTTTTCTTTTAACAGGATCGGGCTCATAATAACACACTTTATCCGATGCTTGGGAAGAATTGATATTGTTATTAATAACTGGACATGGAGAACTTGTCAAAGGAGAGCTAGAAGAAGCTGCAGAAGCTTGAGCTTTGTAAAAACTCGTGATCATATCGACTTTTGCTAGAAAAACCTAAAAATCACAAAACAGAAATTTACTTGAAGTTGTATGTTTCAAAATGCTATAATAAACTATTATTTATCTCCTCTTACATAGTTCAATTTGTAAATTGCAAGATATACCAATAATTAAAGAATGCATCCAGTAGAGTGATTAATATATCTTTAGTTGGTTAGCTATTTCAGTTATCCTTTTATGTCGGGTCATCTACTAATTTGTCCAATAGCCAAATTTAGATGCCAACAAAGCCATAGCCAATTACTTTATTAAAAAAATAACAACAATCAATTAGAAAATAAAGGTTGATAATCTGAAAATCTCTAAATTCACAATTTTGTTGAGGATATTATCTGCACTAAAAAACTTAAAACAAGAAAGTAAGACCACATACCTTGTCGGTTTGTCAGTCTTGGCCTTTGAAATTTGGAAAGCACAAATTGCAAATAAAATTGAGGTAATATAGAACCCTGGATGAAAGATTAAAAATTAGATTTTGTATGAATTATTACACAAAATATAATAGGAGCAAAAAAAAACAATTAAAAGAAGAAGAAAGAGGAAGAAAAAATATATAACCTAAAGGAAGAAGGAAGATGCAACAGAGGTGATAATCGGCAAATTGGGCAGAAAGGCAAACCCTATGCGTACAGTTAAATTGCAAAAGAAAAATATCTGTGTTTTGTTTTACAGAGATAATGTATTTGATTTCTATTTTTCTTTATTAAAAAGGAAAAGGACTTTACTTTTCTTTATTAAAAAGGGAATGGTAAGAGCATAAAGAAAAAGTAGTTTGACTAGGAACTTTGTCGTGTTGTTTGTTCTTTTATTTCTTATTTATTTTTTCAAAGAAAGAAAAGAAAATCTAACAAAATGCAAAATTGTTTCAAAGGATATTCGAACCCAGGTGTTTTCAAACCGAACCCAGAAGCCTTACCACTAAACCCACTCTTTTGGTACTGGGTTCGGCACATTAAATACATATAGAAACAATAAATATTTCAATACAAATATAGGGTCCGGGAAAAAGTCACTGGGTTCGCCCGAACCCACACGCTCTACTGTAGCTCCATCCCTGCTCTCAAGGCTTCAGCTGTAATAATTAAGGAAGAAGTTGAAGATATTGAAGGATGCGACAGTTAGACATCATTATCAAACTACGTAGAAACAAACTCATATGTGCTGTTTTCGTGTATATATCTATGTGCATCTAACATGCAAATAATTATTATATGTTTGATACAGGATGTTTATGGAAATCTCAGAAAAGAGATGTGGTAAAGCACATGCTTGTCACAAAAAAATGGTACTCTTTTCGACGCCCGCTTTCCCTTAGTTGCTCCATGTTGATATCAAACTAATGAGGATGTGTTTGCGTAGAGGAACCACACCAATTCATCCAGAATTTGGTGGTTAAACTCTACTGCGGTGAATTTTAGACAACTGCAGCTTAAGCACAGAGAGAGTAAATGGAGTTCTTTGTTTGCAGCTCATGTTGGAGTTTATCATGCTGCTAGCCAAAGCGCACATCCTTTTATATTGTGACACTACCGATTGCTAAGGTTCTTTTTTTTTTTAATTTATTGTTCAACATAGATTCATGTCTACTGGGAAGAATTTGTTCATTTTCCTCTTTTTTTTCTGTATGTCTAGATGATTGAAGACTATTATCAAACGGTCTTCCACTGTGATTTCTTGATGCCATCTATATACATCATGACCAGGGGCGCATCAAAATTATTAGTATCAAATCTGCAAGTTATAGATAGCCTTGACCCAAGCAACGTTTTGGTTCTGATAGTGTTTTAAGAGACAAGTCATGGGTTCAATGCGCCCAGGCAACCGCTCCAGCAACTCTTGACGTAAGAGGTGTCATTTTCTTTCTATATATAAGTATAAGTATATTCACAATCTTAATATATATGGCTAAATAAAAAATTTTGATGAAGTGGTGTCCCATGACACTCTTTGGTTCTCCGTCCCTGGACCATGATCATTACTTCTTCTTCTTTTTTTCTTTTTCTTTTTTTTTTTTGTAGTTTGGATGTTGTTTTCCCTTTAATATCTACAATCCCTTCCTCTAACATCTTCTATGCAGCACGGTGCTGCAAAATTCAATTAAGGATAAGAGTACAAATGTTTATTTTCTAGTGGAATATTACTAGTACACCTACCAATCATAAGCTGTGAAAAAAGTGATACAACATCAGTTTTTTTTTACTTAAAGGGGTAAATTTCACAAATGATCATATAACTGTATTATTTTTTCACTAAAGTCATATAACTTTATTTTCTCACATAAAAATCATAAAACTTTCACTACTTTATTCAAAGAGTTATAGTTAACCGGAAAAGACAATTCTCGGATAATTTTTTGATATTTACTACTAGGTTTAGAAGTAGATTTTGTTATTCGTAAAATTTAATTCGTAAATACTTCTGTAAGAACTTCACTAATAATTTATATTTTTAGCTAGAAAATTTAAAGTCATTCTATCATATTTTTCGAACAAATAATATTTATTATTAGGTTTAAAAATAATAGTTATTTATTTGCAATAAGGATTCTCAAGTGTTTGTTTGTTTTGTTTTTTTTTGTTTCAATCCAACAAACCTTTTTAGGAGTTATTTATATTAAAAAAATCCCCTAGACATCTTTTAAATCCATAGAATACATAGAAATAAAATAAGAGTCACCATGAAAATAGACATTCATTAAAACTATAATTAAAGTAAATGGCAGAAAAAAACTTTGTACATATCACATTCGAGCCCTTATGCCAAATATTGATCTTCTTTTAACTTTTAATATCAATTTTATATTAAAAAAAATTATATGTAAATTTAATTAGTTTTATAATATTTGGGCTTTTGAAGTCACTTAATATCTTCCTTCGTTGAGTTAAATAGATAAAATTAACAATGATAAATGTTAGAAATTTATACTTTTTACTTTTACGTACTTCTATTTATGAATCTCATAAAAATTTTAATGTGATAAATATAAGATTTATAAAGAATATTTACTATTCGGACGAGGTACACTCGCAAATCACGCTAAATAGCGTTCACCTTTTTTACCATTTATTATAAAAGGATTACACACTAGACAAGGTTATAATTTAATTATCTTTCTAAAATTTAGTATATAAAATCAACTTTTATTTTGATTATTAAAGTTTTCCTTAATTATTTGAATTATATCATAAGTCCTAATATACTCTGTGGTGAAACCAATATTCTCTCCTTTTGTGATTTTATTATGTTGAACTGAGAGTCTTTCGGAAACAGCCTCTCTACACCTTTTATAATTAAATATCTAAATGTGAACCCAATTATTATTGCATATAAATTGAAATTATAGTAGGAACTCATAAGAATCAAATCCCGGATCCGCCTCTGAATAGAGTGTATGTCTTTGCTAGAGCAGGTAAAATTTTCTATTTTAATTGAGTCATAATTTATTAGATTGAATTTGAAAATTAAAAATGGTAAATGATGAAAAAACATTACCGGAGAATTGTCTTTGTCGGTTAACTATGACTTTTTGAGAAAAATAGTAAAAGTTTTATGATTGTATAAGAAACAAAGTCATATAATTTTAGTGAAAAAATATTATAGGTATAGACCATTTGTGAAATTTACCCTTTACTTAAGATATGTAAGTCTTGAACTTCCTATATGTTAAAATTACAAACAAACAACCCATGTAACAAAGATGTCAAGCTCAAAACTGGTTACAAGCTCAACAAGTATCAAAGCCGGAGCTAAGATTTCAATTTTAAGTTCTGGATTTTAGAACGATGATTTCAAGTTGTAATAACTGAGTTTAAAATTCAATGTTTTTATATATTGAATAAATCTATTAACGAAAATACACCATATAAGCAAAAGTCATTTAGTTCGACAGAACCCGTTAAGCGATAGGCTCCGGAGGAGCAACTCTTTATTGACTGATGTTACCACAGCCTGATAACCAACAATGTAATATCATTAACAATATATAGATGCACGAACCATATATCGTGTAGCATCGCATGTATATTAATTCTGACTTCATTACATATGAAACTTATTACTACAGGCGTAGATGTCATACGTAGCATTGCACATATATTTATTAAAGCAAATATGATAGCGGAAGATCGTTAGGTTAATTAGCACATAACAAAACACAAAGAAAATAGAGGAGAAAAATAACGAATGAATTAATCGAAGTTCTATATTAAGCTTAGTCCACTAACAGAAGCAAAGAGAAGAAGTGTACAATATATAAATAATCTCTACCTATAACCCTTATATATAGATTCCCAATAGTCTTAAAACTATAATAGGTCGTTTGATAAGGTGCATAAGAATAGTGATTAATAAGGTGTATTAGTAACGTAGGGATGCATAATGCATAGGTTAGTAATGTAAGTATGAGTTATGCAGAGATTGTTTTCTATCCACTATTTGGTGTGGTATTTTAAAAAATTAAAATGCATTGCATATTTTTAAGAAAATTAGTTGTTCATAAAATATCTTCTATATTCTTTAGTTTAAGAAACTTTAAGTATAATTTTATCTTTAATCATGATGATGCATGCATTAGTACCATTGATATTGCTAATACGATAGTTTGCTATGTTTTAGTTATACATAGGTTGAAAACATGTACCAAACAAGGGATTAGTAATGCCAAAATTTAAAGCTAGTGCATGCATTATTTTTTTCTAATGCAACCTACCAAACGACCCCCAAGAAAATAGTTTTTCCTATCCTACAAGGACAATAGATTTTTCTTTCTCAAATCTATTAGAATATTAGTGTCCTAAATAATAATATAGAATTTCCAACAAATATAAGAAAATAATTCAAAGTCATAAATAACAGTATGGTTATATTTTCTCTCCGTAGAAATTCACTAGATTTAGATAAGATGCAGAGGCGGATCCAAGATTATAAGTTTATAGGTTCCTGTTACACTTTCAAATTAATATACAATAATAACTAGGTTCACAAATAGATATTTATAAATATTTAATAAAAAAATTAATAAAAATACAAAATCTACGCAGAAATTACTGGGTCTCAAGAACCCGTATATTACACCCTAAATCCACACCTGATAAGATGTGTCTGTCAAAATAAATGCATCTGTTATGCTCTCCAAGTGTACTTTTTATCCTTTTCTTAGCTTTCCAACCTCTTTGCACATTTTTCCTGATGCTTTCATGCAAAAAGTAAAAAAAGAAAAGTGTTATTTATAAGGTGTTAGTTACTTTTAATAGGGTGAAGCCTTTTAGGAAAAATATATGGTGCAAACTCGACCTAAAGCAAATAATATCATATCAGGTAAAAGTATATTGGAACTATTTTAACCCAATAACTATCATAGTCAATAATATGAAAGGACGAGTATGGAAATTGCGGAATGATGCCTTGGGGCGTGGCTTAGTGCATTTGGCCATCTAAACTAGAAGAAGTTAGTATTTGGGTTTTGATGGCCGTAAATACTCTGTTGACGTGAGTTCCACATAGTTAATTTTCAAAATATTTTACTTATATGCTATTGAATATTTCTAAATGTTTGAGACTTTTTTTGGAATAACTTACAAACTTATTCCAAATAGACAATATAACATTATATTAAAAATATTTTTGAAGCTGTTCTAGCGCAACAACTTTGTTCTCTCTCCCTCTGAATATATTCTTCGATGTGAAAGAGCAAAATAAAGTTCTCCATATCACATGGATGGACCGAATAAAGGGACTCCATTATTGCTTGACAAGAAAGGTTATTCCTTTTGTGGCACATTTTTTTATTATATTCTAAAAAGTATTATTATATTTAAAAATAATTTAATAATATAAATAACTTTAGATCACAAATTTCAAACTGATAGAGCTACAAAAGGAGGCTTGCTCAGTTGGTAAGCACCTCCACCTACGACCGTTAGGTCCTGGGTTCGAGTCACCGTGGAGGGTAAGTGTGGAAACACTATAGATCCTCCTAATTTGGGAGGGGTTAAAAAAAAAAAAAAAAAAAAAAACTGATAGTGCCACATAAATTAGGATATAAGAAGTGATATGGACCCTCCATTTGCCACGGGCTCCAACAGCGAAGCTATGTATGATCTATGTGTCAATTGAATACTGTTCGTCGAAAATTTATATTATATACAGGATAGTTATGGAAAAAAATAAAAAATAGTGAGATGGAAAAGTAACCACAATTTTAAAAATAATTAAAATTTAACTAGTTTTTCATATAAAGATAAATTCTGAACAAAATATGCTTAAAATTCGGGAAGAAATTCAGTATAATATGATGGAGTTCGAATTTTTACATATGAATTTTTAGCATAATATGATGGAATTTCATAATGTGTTGGAGTTCCAATATAATATATTTAATATATTTTATACACAGAAACTTTATAATCCAATATATTATGCTGAATTTTTTCGTGTTTCAGCATAGTGACTACTATTTTTTAACTGCAAGTACCGGCTCGAGCTTGCATATTAGTTCTGAAATTCAAATTAGTTTAGTTCCAAAACTGAAAAACTCGAAAAGCTAATGCTATAATTCAGAGCTAATATATATAATAGGTTGGACCATACTTTATTTTCATATTCCTTGATGAGATTCTTAGGAATCTTCAAGATATTTATTCATCCACTGAAGCTAGACTATATCTTCCTTCTTCCGATCAGATATCATTAGGTAGTTTTCTCCTATAGCAGCTTTTACTTTTTACAGGTAAACTTTTTCTAACAACACTTGAAAAACATACCATATTTGTGCCATATATTTGGTTAGATTTGAAAATTTTCATCATTATTTGTTTATATGATAATTTCAGTGATTTCTTTTATTTACTCCTGAATCTTATAATTTTAATGTTCATCTCTTGTGCTTCCTCTTAGGATATATTGTATCCGAAATTGGAGTTGCAAAAGAAGACAGAAGAAGCCAAAATACGCTTGATTGATTGTAAGACTTGAACTGAACTTGTGTTAACTTATCTTCTTTTCTCAGGAATTAGGAACAGACAAATTCTGTATTTAAACAGAAAAATTCATGCATCATTAATACTATTTAGCGACGGATTATCAAAAAACTTTGTTAGCTACGAGCGATTTAGTGATAGAACTAACAATGAAGTTCATAGTTAATTCCAATTTTTTTTAGTAGTGCTAAATTGGTTTCATTTGCAATCTACAAATCTAGTTCTTATATTGCTAGGAGAGCTACATGAATCCATTTAACATTTGTCTTAATACTACTACTCTCTCCATCCCAATTTATGTGATAGTGCTATAAGAAAAAAAAATTGAAACTTATGATTTAAAATAAAACTTCGATATTTATATGTCTATAAATCATCTAGTTACTAGTTACTTACCTTCTTGGAGCAACGGTCTTGCTGTTTCCTTTTGACCTATAGGTCACGGGTTCGAGTCGTGGACATCAGGGTAGGCTGTCTACATCACACCTCCTTGAGTGCGGCCCTTCCCCAGACCCTGCGTGCATGTGGGATGCTTTGGGTTGTCCTTTTTTTACTAGTTACTTACCTCAAAAAAAATATATATGAAAAAAGGGAAGTTCGTAAAATATATTTGATATTGCAAAATAGATGTGCGCAATATGTCAAAACCTAAGGGAAGTTTGTGAAATTTTTCATAATAAAATGTTCAGAATGTGTATAATCTTTCACAAGAATTATAGATTATGATAGTAGTATTAAAAGACATTAATAAAATTTCCCTCTTAGTGAAGATTAATATGACAAGAGTTTGGTGAACTTGCAGGGGTTTTCTACTTTTTTAATTTATCTACGGAAGAATGGCGCATAACGACATTGAGGATATGTTAGATCACCTGAGAAATATTAAGAGTAGAGGTGATCTGAATGTTGTCAAGATTGAGACACTTGAAATGGAGCTAAGATTTTTTAGAACCTTTATCAATTACCCTCTTGCTCTTTTGCCTGATTCCTTAGTAGAAATCAGAAAGAAGTC
The DNA here is from genome assembly GCA_032618575.1 of Nicotiana noctiflora. NCBI lineage: Eukaryota > Viridiplantae > Streptophyta > Magnoliopsida > Solanales > Solanaceae > Nicotiana > Nicotiana noctiflora. The sequence goes on from JASVEL010007558.1 coordinate 37,718, forward strand.
AAAATTGATTGTGGAAATGCTTCACTCAATTTTTGGTGGTATTCCATGTGAATACGAAACTAGTCTTAATGTGGAAAGGCTAGTATCAAAGTTGCAGAAAATTAGTGAAGATAACGGTACCAGTTTAATATACAACTTTGAGCTGAATGATTCCTATATGTTGGAATATATGGATTACCTTGACCAGAATCTGAATGATGCACCGAGGTACTTGGTTCGATCTATCACTTTTTTCGCGGAAAAAATCAATATCCTGCAGAAGACAGATGGATACTTAAGGCAAGTCAAAGTCATTCAAAACAAATTAAGGTTTTTAAGATACCTATATGGTACAGAGATAAATAGTTATGTCGACCGTGAGAAGTTGGAAGGTATGCAAGCCCGAATACAATTCATGGTTGACAATGTGGGACAATTCTGTCTTGCTCTTTGGGTTAAAGAGGATGGAGATGATACATCTAATATCGAGAGTAAGCCTCGTTATCTACTATGCTTGGTTGTGATAGTGGAGTTGGAAATGAAAAAGATTTTTCTTTGTGAACTGAAGGCCTCAAAGTTTACTCTATCAAGAACTTTCAAGGATAAGAAATTACCAAAAGGACTTTCATATGAACTCCACTGTCTTCTGGTGTATCTTAGAGATAAAAATCTTGATAACATTCCCACTATTTTCTCTGCTCGAAACATTGATATGGCAATAGAACTCTTGTTAGTTTTTCTCGGCGATATACCAAATCATGTTATTAATGGTAATAGGTTGAATGAAATCTTAGAAAAGGTTGGAGTTCTCGTGGGCGACATACTTTATTTAATTCAAATGCAGCATCTTTCAGGATCGACAATCAAAGATGATGCGAGCAAGATTGATCTTGGCACGATACAGTTATTGGAGAAAATTGAAGAACTAAAGGCACAACTAGAGAGGTACTACAAATCCTTAAAATACAGGCCATCTCAGTTTCCCACAGTTGGTGGATTGAGCTTTTTGGATTCACTCCTATGGAAATTCAACGAGATGTTGAAATCCAAAACATGTTTAGATTTCATATTGAAACCTCATATTGTCATTTTAGAGAAAGAGTTCTCAAATCTAACATCTGTTTTCAGAGATTTTGCAAAGGTGCAACATGAACATGAAAATCTTAAAGATCTTCAAAGGCGTACAATCAATTTGGCATACGAAGCTGAAGTTGCCATTGACTCTATTCTTTCTCAGTGTAATGCTCTTTGGTATCTTTTTTGCTCGCTTCCTACAATCTTAAAAGAGATCAAGTATATTAGTGTGGAGGTGTCCATGATGTGGTCGGAGAACTTTGCTCTTAAGTCCTGCTCTATGGTAGAGCCATCTAAATATATGCCAGCTCAACATAGAAATCTTATGAATGGTGAGGAGATAGTTGGTTTTGAGAATGACACGAAAAGAATAATTCGATATCTGACACGAGGGACGAATGAGCTAGATGTCATCCCAATTGTTGGGATGGGGGGACAAGGTAAAACAACGTGTGCTAGAAAGTTGTACAATAATGACATCATTATTTATCATTTTGATGTTCAAGCATGGTGTGTCATTTCTCAAACATATAGCCGGAGAGAGCTACTACAAGAGATTTACAATCAAGTTACTCGTTGCAAGGACAAGGTAGATGATGTTGGCGAACTAGCTGACATGTTGAGGAAAAGCTTAATAGGAAAGAGATATCTCATTGTCTTGGATGATATGTGGGATTTTATGGCATGGGATGACTTAAGACTTTGTTTCCCTGATTCTGTAAATAGAAGCAGAATTGTAGTAACAACTCGTCTTGAGAAAGTGGGTGAACATGTCAAGTGCCATACTAATCTTTATTTCCTTCCATTCCTCACGCCCGAAGAGAGTAGGAAATTATTGCAGAAAAAAGTGTTTCAAAACGAAGCTTGCCCACATGAACTTCATGATGTGAGTCTTGATGTTGCAAGACGATGCAAAGGGTTGCCCCTAGTGGTTGTCTTGGTAGCTGGAATAATCAAAAGGAAGAAAATGGAAAGATCTTGGTGGCATGAGGTTAAAAAGGCTCTATTTTCCTATCTTGACCGTGAGTTTGAAGACTATAGTCGGGCAACTATGCAGTTAAGTTATGATAATTTACCCGACTATTTAAGACCTTGCCTTCTGTACATGGGGATGTTTCCAGAGGACGAAAGGATCCCGGTGTCTAAATTGATAAGTTTATGGATAGCGGAAGGTTTCGTGCAGAACACTGAATCTGGGAGATTAACGGAAGAGATAGCTGAAGGTTACTTAATGGATCTCATTAGTAGTAACATGGTGATGGTTGCAAGGAGAAGATATAACGGTAAAGTCAAATACTGCCAAGTTCATGATGTCGTGCTTCACTTTTGCTTGGAGAGGAGTAGAGAAGAAAAGTTTATGTTGGCAGTGAGGGGGAACATTGAACGTTCTGATTTGAAGCAAAGTCGAGTTAGCTTCAGTTTCAATAATAAGCTTTCCAAGTTTGCATCCAAAACACGGAAGTCTTTCCACCAACACTTGAGGTCACTTATAACCACCAATGGAGGAGAATCCTTATATTGGAATCCCTTCAGTCAGTTTATTAATTTGATGAGGCTTCTTAAGGTGTTGGATTTGAGTTCCCATAAATTGGGTCGTTTGTCGTTAGATACGTTGAAACCACTAATTCACCTCAAGTACGTCGCACTTTTCACAGATAAATTCGATTTTCATGGAAAATCACATCTTCCCCATCTAGAAACTTTAACTGTCAAGTGTTTAATGCGTACACAGTTATCAGCGAATTTTTGGAAAATGAAAAAATTAAGGCATGTAGATTTCATTGAAACTGGTTTTTTTTGGGAAAAGCAGATCTTTGAAGAATCGTCTAAGTTGGAAAATTTGAGAATATTAAGGGGTGTCGAATTTACACTCGATACTGATTGCTTGAATGTTTTAGTAGAGAGGTGTCCTAATCTTGAAGAACTTGAAATCTTTTTTTTGAGTAAATATTGGCGAAATATTGATGAAGAAAAGATTTGTCTCAAATTAGAGAGTCTTACCCAGCTTCAATCACTTCGCCTTTTCTTTCCCTTGTCCGCTGTTGTACATTTGCCTTCAAATATAAAGAAATTGGTACTATGTGGGGCTTCGATGGAAAGCACTATTTTCTCCATTGCAGGACTACCAAGTCTAGAGTATCTCGAATTAAGGGATCTGCATTTTATTCAATCTGAAGAGTGGTGCCTTGGAGATATCACGTTCCCTAAACTTAGGGTGTTGAAACTTATGAACTTAGGTATCTCAAGGTGGGATGCGTCAGAGGAATCTTTTCCCCAGCTTGAAACACTTGTTATGAAAATTTCTAGGTATCTCGAGGAGATCCCACTTAGCTTTGCAGATATTCCAACGCTGAAACAGATTAAGTTGATGAGGTGCAGCAACAATAAATCTTTGATGGCTTCAGCTTTGAGAATTAAGAAAGAAGTTGAAGAGAATGAAGGATGCGACCGTGTAGAGATCATTATTGATGTAAGTAGAAACAAACTCTAATGTGATGTTTTAGTGTCTTAACGTGCATCTAATGTGCAAAACAATACAGGGTAGTGTTTAATGGATGTTTGAGGCAGCTGAGTCAAGCATGTGCTTGTCACAATAACATGGTATAATTTCAGTTTTTTCCCATAAGGGGTTCAGTTGTTGATTGATCAACTGCTTCTTTTCTAGGCCTTGTTGCAACTTTATATGTAGCTAAACCGGGAAAAGGATCAAGTGACAGAAGATAAAATTTAAGAACACATATAGATTGATCAAATCTAGATTCAGTTAGGTACAACAGAGATTGTTTAAACATCATATATATATATATACTACTACTGCTACTATTACATCATATTTCTATTACACATTGCTATCATTAAAAACCGCGAAGAGGATAAGCTGTATAATGCCCATAATGAGGCCAACACCAGCTGAAATTTGCAATAAATCAAGATAACTAAATACGTAATTGATCCACAGACTTTACGCTTACTTTTATGAATATATCTTTACCAATGACGGCGTATGTTAACCACGAACCACAAGAGAGAGCTATAAACAAAGAGAGCCAAAATGGCATGAATTCCACACTCTTTGTCCTGATGACATGTATGAATATCAAAACGGTTACGTTAGAGAAAATGAAAAGAAATGCTACTAGCTAGTAAAAAAGTGTTACATTAACAACTCAGATTTACTATGATTGACATATTCTACTTATTTAGAAGAGGAATAAGCAGGACTTGGTCGTCTTGCTGACGCTCAAAAGGTCATGTTTACCCCTAGATTTTGTTTACATGATTTCATAGCTGAACGTAAATTAGGCCACTTTAGAGTCCTTTTAGGTAAAGAAAAAGTGGTGTTCACCTTTTGCGATTCCTTTGTCTTCTTTCGGTGTCTTTCTTCAACTTTTTTCGGCTTTCTTTGTTTCTGCTTAAGAAATTATCGATATTGTCGTCGAAAAACCAGCGGTGATGGAACGATTACGGACATACAGTGGAACTTCATGGGAAGCTTATGTTTATTTTTTTCTGGTGACAGTCACCCATGTGGAAGATAAATATATATCTATAAAAAACTGAAACTTATAAAAAGCCGTTGAATTTGACTGAGGGGGCTATTAAACTATTGTGGTCGATTTTGATGATAATTTGTTTTTTTTTCTCAACGAAGAAATTTTGTACAGTTTTGAGTATCTTCTTAGTTTTCAGATGCCTTTTTTTGGTTTGAGAGTTTCAAAAAAGTATGATATTGACTAAGGTAAGGTGCACTGAGTGTATTGTCTGTTGCTTGTATTTTTTTCCCACGTTCTTTATGAGCGTATTTCTGTCTTTTGCTTATACTTTCTTCCCAGGTAACTCATAGCATCTCTTCTGCACTTAGGATTACCTTGAAAAGTTACAAAGAGTTAGGTAACTCATAGTATCTCTTCTGCACTTAGGATTACCTTGAAAAGTTACAAAGAGTTACTTTTTGCAGCAGTCTGGCCTACTGTGATGATTTTTCCTCAGCAACCTATTTTCCAATTCATAGTTCTCCAAATAATGTTTCTCCCTTAAGGAGATTCGCAATATTCTTTTATTTTAGCTATTATTCAAGAACAATTGTGGTTGTGCCTATTGCATTTGAAATTCCTTTTGTTTCCATTGGCCGAAAGCAAATTGTTTTTGTTTTCGTAAATATGACAAATTTTGAGGACTCTGAAAGCAGAGGTGGAGAGGTGCCTCATTTGTTTATGTTTTTTCACACTCATCAAGCCTGTGGCTAACATCATTAATCATTATAAACAACTAATTGACTAAGCATGTCAAATTAGAAATATTTCTAAGATGACCAACAAAACAGAAGTATTCTCCTTTAGGTCTTATCTTTACTTGGTGTTTGCGATCATTCTCAAATACAGGAGTTCCTCCTTACACTTGGAGAATCCATGATACTGTAAGTATATTTTATTTACTCTTTGTTATGTCATATTAGATAATACTTTATTAGAATTTGTTGAGATACAGTAGTGGTACTAAATGTTTTGGAGACTTCAATCGAGGAGAAAGAATAATACTTTCCAGTAATAAGAGAGCTCCTTGTATGAATCATGCAGGAAGAGTTGAAGGTCACACTACTGGTTGTGAAGATTGGAAGGAATATGGATATCTATAGAGTATAAATATTTTAAAGTTTCCCATCTTAAAAAATTCCACGTTATCTTAAAACTGATACTTGTAAAACATCAGTAGCTACATGCTTTCTTCTGTGCTTACAGAATCAAACCTAATTTTGATTTTCTTCACTAGATACTTTCCTGTAGTTCTAGAAGTATAAGAAGAATTTCGGCAAAAGAGTATAAATAGGGACCTGCGCGGTAGACTTATCAGCAAAAGAATCAACTCTCGAGTAGCTACTTTAAGAGGAACTTGAGATATCAAAAGAACTAAACTATCAACACTCCACCTACTACACTATCTGAATATTATAGTTATTTTTTTTAGCCGGTCTGATGTATTCACAATGGGATCCAGCATTCATCTGTCCTGTTTCGCTGGGCATTTTAATATGCCTTGTTAGATGGTAGGATGTGTATTGTGATCAGCCTCGCTTTAGAACAAGTAAGAAGCTTCTGAATATATATAATCTTTTTAATATGCTACAGGTTTGTTCAATAGCAAACGAATACAACTGAACATCAAGAACTCAGTCAAGTATCTTTGCCATTGATTACGTGGGTGCAACTATTGCCATCAGACGTCAGAAGCAGGATACAAGTAGCTCATCAAGGTAGTATTTTTTAACAAAACGTTCAACTGGATTTTGTTGGTCAAGCATCTTATGAACGTATTGATGGGAATCCCATTCATGTTATGAGTTCACTTCTTTTTATTATAGAATTACCCTGAGTCAGTGTTGTGTGATATATATGTTTGAGTCATCATCTGCTCTATAAGATGTTAAACCAAACAATCATTCAACTAGATCAAAAGTTGTAAGTAATTAAGAAGGAATAAATAGAACAAATTATTTAGCACGTTACTCTTGCTAGTGAATCTCCATATTTTTTTTTGTTTTTATTTGGTATTTGGTACACATATTGAAATCCAACTAATCCAAATTCGCGTCGCATAGGGCTCATTTAAGAAAGCGCTCCTTATCAAGGACTTCTCCAATACAGAGAATACTACTATTTCTATTCCGTTCTACTGTTAAATGTGCGATTAACCCTATTTTGCTCCCTATGCTTTTTGGTGGCTAATGTACCAAGTGCAACATATGGTGTAATAGGGGTGTGGTGATTAATTCATGTTGCTCGATCATTTGATGGATATTTTTTTACGGTTAGACTTCGATAGTTTTTTTCCCAGGAGCAGCACTCTGGTTGTTGACATTACTTTTTCATCTAATGTAACACTAAATAAAAGCTTTTTACTGCTGCATATCAGGTACTTTGGGGTCACACTCATGCCTGTACTTATGATGTCCTTTGGTCATTACAAAAATGAAAATAAAAGGAATTGGGATTAATTCTTGAAGACAATTACTAAATTATCTATTTTGCATATGTAGTAACTTTTCTATTCAAACTAGCCTACCACGGAATCCACATAGCCATCAAAGATGTTTTATTGCAAATGCCAAGGGTTAAGTTTGAAGGGAGCAAAGAAAAAGGATATTCATGGGATGAAGTGTGCCAGGAACTTAACATACCATGATATTCAGTGTCTTTATCTCATAAGTGTTGCAACATTTAGAAGAGGATTTTTATTTTTTCTATTGGTCATATGAAAATATTTAATGCTGCAAACAAACCTTAAGCTAAAATTGGAAACGTGTCTTCTGTCACAGTCTACACTTGCATTCTAAGTTAACTCATTTAATCATCTCCTTACCATTTCAATAAAATAAAAAGAGGTGGTTGGTTCAATATTGACTCAACTGGTGATTGGCTTGTTAATCACTTAAAATCAAAGAGCTAAGGATGGCATACTTTTTTTGTTCTGACAGATTATAAGTTAAATTTGCAAGGCGATTTGTTTTTTCTACCGGCTTCTACTACATCGGTTATGGTCAGTTTTAAGTTGAACGTGTGTACTAACTCAGCTCATTGTTCTACGCAGTTGGAAAAAGCAGAAGACGCTTGGAATAAGAATCAACATGAATGCATCTTCTAACACAAAACAAGGTAAGCTTTTCATGTTACACAAACATTCAAGGTCATATAAATCTGTAGATAAGCAAAATTGCATTCTAACATTGTTTGAGACTCGATTTTGAAGAAATACAAAATTATTGTAGAGAGAGGATAATGTCTTAGTGCAATAATTTGAATAATGTATACTCTAGATATTCTTAACCACTTTTTTAGTCACTTTTATTTCCACCAAATTTTGTTTGCAGATTTTTCATTCAAATGCTAACTCATATCTTTTGATACCAATTTAGGATCTCAACAAATTATAACCTTAGATCAACTCCTCCTCCCTTGAACACTACAACTATATATAAAGTTAAAAAAGAGAGGGGAGGGGTGGGGAGAGAAACCACCAAAAAGCAATATGAGAATTCCTCTTCAGCTTGCTAAACGTTGGAGTATGTAAAAAGAATCTTGCTTCTACTCGCTTCACGCAAGGCATTATCTTCCCGATACTATTTTACAACTGGGTTAAAGATATTTATATTCAAGGTAAAAATAATCAAGACATGCGTTGCATAAAACTACATAATTATTAGTTTATTTGATGGGTCATATGGAGGGAAAGACATGCATTGCATGAAACAACATAATTATTAGTTTATTTGATGGGTCATATGGAGGGAAAGAAACTTGAGAATTTTTGAAGATAGAGAGGAGAACATAGTTAGTCTTAGGCATAAATGATCTTTGCTCCCTTTTTGGTGTAACACAAGCTAGAATCAATGTTGATGACGTAGACGCCATGATAGATTTTATCAGTAATTTTTATAGTTTGTTATCGGGTTGTTCATACCAACTAGCACTTACTTTATTCTGGCATTTATGATATAATACTACTTTACCATTATTTATCAAAAACTTTATAGTATAAATGAATTTATATTTCCTATGTAGTGACCTTGTCTGAATTACTGAGTTTCTTACTTTAATATTCACCGTTCTGTCTTTGTAACGTAGGCTCTATTACCTGTAACGACCCGGCCCGTCGTTACGGGAATTTCCACCCCGTTACCTTGCATTTACATATATTATGCTTTTAAATCAGTATTTGAATATATCGGGTGAGTTAGGAGTGATTTGGATTGAAAATGAAACAAATAGCATGTTTGAAGAAAGCTTGAATATGAGAAGTCAACCAAGAGTTGACTATTGAGTTAGAGTGCTCGGAACCGGATTCGGATGATTCGACTAGTTCCGGGGGATCAATTATGACTTAGGAGAGCAATCAGAATTAAATTCGGAGGTCCGGTGTAGTTTTAGGCTTGAATTGGCGAAGGTTGAATTTTGGCGAATACCGGATGGTAGGTGATATTTTGATCCGGGGGTCGGAATGGAATTCCGACAATTCCTGTAGCTTCGTTACGTGATTTTGGATGTGTCTGCAAATTTTCAGGTCATTCGGGCATCGTTTGATCGGGTTTTGGAGTGAATGTTAGTTTTGAAAGTTTTGAAGAAACTTAGGCTTGAATTCGTGTGTAAATGGTGATTTTGATGTTTAGCATGGTGTTTTTATGATTGGAACAAGTTCGTATCATGTTTTGGAGTACGTTGGTGGTTTTCGTTGGGGTCCCGGGGGCCTCGGGATGATTTCGGACCATCAACCGGGCATTTGGACTTGGCAAAAATCTGCAGAAAAACTGCAGGTTCTGCCCAGGCCTTTAAGCCTTCGCGTTCACGTGGCAAGGGCCGCGTTCGCGAAGGCCAAGCTTATCAGTGCATCGTGTTCGCGGGATGGGTAGCCGCGTTCGCGTAGGCCAGGGATCGTGTGCATCGCGTTCGCGTTCCAGCAATCGCGTTCGCGTAGGTGTGTGAGGGTAAGGCTTCGCGTTCGCGGGAGGAGTATCGCGAACGCGTAGAAGGATTTTGGGCGCTGGGAGTTTGAGCATCGCGAACGCGTGGTTGGCATCGCGTTCGCGAAGGGTAGCTGGAAGTTGGGCATCGCGAACACGTGGAAGGCGTCGCGTTCGCGAAGGGTAAGTGAGGGCTGTTCATCACGAACGCGTGGGAGCTCACGCGAACGCGAAGAGCAAAAAGCTCTGGCAGTGAATAAAATCCAGAAGCAGAGGGGTTACGGGTCACCCCCAAAACATAATTTTGAGCCCTAGAGAAGAAAACTCGAGGAAATCACCGAGAAGTCATCGGGTATTCGTCGGAGGTAAGATTCTTGACTCAAAAACATCATTTTATGGTAGAATTAACATCAATCTTCATGAAGTTGGGTTGAAATCTTGAAGAAATGTGGCCTAAATGTTGAAAACGGGATATTTGGATTTGGAAGGCCATTTGAACTCCGATTTCGATAAATTTTATATGCACGGACTCGTGGCGAGATGAGGGTCGCGTTGGTACTAATTTCGAAATTTTCCGAGCAGTGTGGGCCCGGGGTCGGGTTTTACCAACTTGGTGTATTTATGCGAATTTCATGTAAATTGAAATGGGTTATGATTATTTGACCCGTATTTGATATAATTATTGTGGTTTGACTAGATTCCATGCACGAGGGAGCTAAATTCAAAGGAAAGGGCATCGCGGACGAGTCTACGACCGGCTAGAGGTGAGTAGTTTGTGTATATGGTAGCCTGAGGGTTCGAAACCCCGGCTTAGCATATTGTGACGCTAGTAGGGCGTGGCTCGCACACCGTGGCAGGTGCGGGATTGATTGTGACTAGGGATTGAGACTTGGTCCATCCCGGATGTGAATAATATGTTGTTAGTGTTGGAAATACACTGTATTTGATATATTTGTGGGCTGTAAGACTTGTTTGGGGCCTTGTGCCGACCTGTAGTGTCCTTAGAGGAGAATATTTATGTGATAGCTATAATTGCTTAAATCACTGATCTCAGTCCTGGAAATTGAAATCACACTTTTGAAATGCTAAGTCACCGGCTTTTTGCAAAATTAATAACGTTTAAGTATTTTTCATAAATTATGAATTGAAAACTTGAATTTAAGGAAAATGAACTGTTTTGTGACTTAATTGCCTATTTGTGGACTGAGCATGGGATCGGGCTGCACGCCGCAGTGGTTGATATGAGGATCGGGCTGCACGCCGCAGCAGTATTGCGCTTGGGCTGTAGGAGCCCCTCCGGAGTCTGTACACACCCCCAGTGAGCGCCGTCGACGTTAAATTGGATCGGGCTACACGCTGTAGCGGTTATGTGCATTGCATTGCATCTTTATTTGTTAAATTACTCTGTGGTAGCTGAATTGTACTGTTGATTGCTAGTTCATAGGAGATTCGGAACTGTAGTGTAGCTTCATATTGTGGTAATTTGTGGATTTCTTATTTTCAGCTGCTGTTATATATTTATTACTCACCGAGTACTTAGTACTCACCCCTACTCCCTGCACCTTTGTGTGCGGACTCAGGTACTCAGGAGCAGTAGACAGGCATTTCCAGCGGTTTCAGAGTCATATCGAGTTGCTGAGGTAGCTGCCGACGTTCGCAGAACCTAGCTTCTCCTCTCCTTTCCAGTTGTTATTTTGTATTTCGTATTCAGACTTGTGTATTTCCATACAGTACTCTCTATTCCTGTTGGGTTTTGTTAGAGGCTCTAGACTTGTGACTCCAGATCTTTGGGAGTGTCAGTATTTTGTTCATTATTATTATTATTGGAGTTCTTAAACTCATATATTCTTCTTGGGTTGTCCATTTGGGACTGGTATTAGATGAAATCAGTAATTGTTGGTCTGGCTGGCCTAGCTTGATTGTTGGGCGCCATCACGACCGGATTTTGGGTCGTGACAAGTTGGTATCAGAGCTCTAGGTTATTAGGACTCGCGAGTCATGAGCCGGTTTAGTAGGCTTTCGCGGATCGGTACGTAGACGTCCGTATCTATCCTCGAAGGGCTACAGAAACTTTAGGAAAAACCTCATTTTCTTGGATTCATATCGTGCGATTTGTGTTATCATGAAATTAAATTTTTCCATATTCTATTCTCTCGCGGATGGCGAGAACACGAGCTAACGGACGTGGCGGACGACCACCATTGGCACCCGAGGCCGTGGTCGTGGTAGAGGTAGGGCGATAGCACCGGCACCTGCCGACCCGCCGGTGACCGGACTCGGGGTCGGATTCCTGCGCCGGTGGCCCGGACTCGGGACTAGATTCCGGCGGCAAACGCTCCGGCAACTCGGGTTCAGAGGCACCGGCAGTGCCCGTTGTGATACCGGGTCTCGGGAGACCTCGGCTCGGATCTTGTTAGTGTGCGCGAGCTTGGCTCGGTAGTTGTAGCTAATGCCGCGATATCTTCTTCACCGCGAGGGGAGGGAATCGGACCCCGTGGCTCGCACACCCGAGCAAGTTCAGCCAGTTGCGCCCGTTGCACCGACTCCTGCTATATGGTTCCGATTATGCCCGACGATGAGCGGCGTCGATTGGAGAGATTTGATAAGCTACAACCTCCGACATTCGGTGGTGCGAGGGCGAGGACGCCCGGGGTTTTCTTGACATATGTCGGTGCGTGCTTCGCACCACGGGTATTCTAGAGTCCGGCGGTGTTTCATTCACCACTTTTCGGTTCACGGGTGCAACATTTCGGTGGTGGGAGGATTTCGAGAGGCGTAGGCCCGCCGGGGCAGTGCCCCTCACTGGCAGCAATTCTCCATGGTATTTTTGGAGAAGTACGTGCCTCGGTCTCGGAGAGAGGAGCTGCGACGTCAGTTCGAGTGGTTGAAGCAGGAGAGATGACGGTTAATCAGTACGAGATGAGATTCACACAATTGGCCCGTCATGCCATGTGGATGGTTCCTACGGACGAGAGAGGATTCGGAGATTTATCGATGGCCTTATTTATCCCATTCGCATATTGATGACCGGGGAGAGAGTTTCGAGGGAGTTACCTTCGAGGAGGTGGTTGATGCCGCCCGTCAGCATCGAGACGGATCGCCGCAGAGCGGGAGGAGAGAGAGGCTGAGAGGCCTCGTGTGCTGGCAGTTACGGTGGTGCTCCGTCTAGGGGCCAATTTCGGCATAGCGAGAGGTCGCTCTTTCGGGTCTCATCAGTCTGGGACGTGCGGAGTCCGGTGGGGTTTCATCGGATCGTGGTCGGCGGGGCCATCGGGGTTATCGGGGTCGGCAGAACCGTCGGCGAGTCGACCGCACCGAGTGCTCTTCCGACCTAGAGCTTTGCTCCTGTTTCCTCGGCACACGGTTCATCCGTAGCGAAGGGTCCTCGGCAGCCCCTTCTTCCATCTTTCGGCCGTTGTTTTGAGTGCGGTGATTTGGGCCATATCGGGAGAGAGTGTCCTCAGTGGCTTCGTAAGCGATCTCAACAAAGGGATCGACCTTCGTCTTCTACTCCTGTTTCTTCAGCACCAGCACAGTCAACTAGGACTGGTGGCCAGGTATCCAGAGGTCGCCCTAGGGGTGAGGATCGAACTGGTGGAGGCCGGGCTCGTTTCTATGCTCTTCCGGATAGGAAGGATGCTAGTGCTTCAGATGCGGTCATTTCAGGTATTATCTCAGTCTGCCACAAGGATGCTTCTATCTTATTTGATCCCGGATCCACCTATTCTTATGTCTCTACTTATTTTGCACATCGTTTGGGTATGACCCGTGGTATTCTTGCTTTTCCCGTACATGTTGTGAGCACGTGATTTTTGCCTTACCCGAGAAGTACTCCCAGAAAATTCAAAATAAAATAGTTTCGTGTTGGGCATGATTTTTGTGATTTCGGTGTTGTTTTTATCTTACATTTTGCATTTTTGTGTGTGCGTGTTTATTTGAATTAGTAAAATACAAAAATATATACATTATGTGTTGCATTTTTTTTAGCATGTTTAATATCAAAATTATACGGTTTCCATTTAAGTGATATGTAATTATGTGGGATAATTGTAGTAAAAATTAGTTGTGTTATAGGTTAGTATATATATATATATATATATATATATATATACATATACATATAATACATCATGGAATGTAGTATGAAGAGCAGACTTGGGCCATAATTTAGTCCAAAAAACCTGGCCCAAACCCTCACCCGTCCAGCCCACACGCCCCAGCCCATCCAGCCTCACCCCCTTTTTTAATGTTTTAATCTTAGCCGCAGATTCACCTTGATCCAACGGTAGAGATCAATTCATCCTCACCCGCTCCAGGTAACCCGATCCAGGTCCGGGCCGACCCAGTCCCGCATAAACACAAACGATGTCGTTTGGTTAAGTGAGAGGATCCAGGCCGTTGATCTCATTTGATCAAACGGCCAGGATTAAATACCATCATCACCATATATACTTAATTCCCTACCCCGCCCCCTTCCAGACCCCCTACCCTCGACCATCTCTAACCTTCAGAGATGGCTTCACAGCCTCCGCCCCTCTCCGCCGCCCTCCGCCTACCGGAAATCGCCTCACGGCGGTTCCGGTAGGCCAAACCACTCCAAATTAACACCGTAGACTCTCCAAAGCCCCCTCTACACGGATCCAACAGTCGCTAGGCTCGAATCTTGTTTGAGCGTCTCGAATATTCATTCAAAGGTCGCCGGGATCTGACGGTCATCCCAAACCGCCCCAAAATCACACTATAGGCTCCCATGACTTCCCTCATACCCCCACCAGTGTTGGTTTTGCTCGAATCGAACCCAAAGCCCCAAGCCCCAAATCCGAGCCTATGAACCCTAGATTTCAAATTAGAATCTCCGGTTGAATTCGAGGGAAATTGAAGCCTAATAGAATTTAATTGGGATGTTCTCGCTGGAGAACATCTCAATTAAAGTCCTTTAGACTTCACATCCAAGGCCAAGCTCAAAACAGTCCGGGCTTTGCTTCGATTTCGATTGCGTTCGAGGTAATCTCCCTTTTTCCTATCTATTTTTAATTAGGTATGTGTTGCTTGTGTGTTCTTTGTTAGCTCAATTGGTTTAATTTTCTTCTTGGCCGTCCATAGTTGTCATTTCTTCTCCAAGACCTCTTTGTTTGGTCAATTGTTTTCTGTATCGCTTATTTGAATGTGTTAGTTATAGGATACGAACTCGCGTCGATTAGCGTCGTCGAATAGTTAACTTCGCATATGTCCGGCATTCGCCGAGATTTCAGAATCATTGTTTAGCCAACTAATCTGTTATCATTGCTATGTGTTGTAGTTGGTTAGATGTCATCTTCTAATTACATAGGTTGAGTTATTTGAATTACCATACAGTAATTAGCATCCCTGGATTGAATGGGACTGTTTGATTGGTCTGAAACCGAAATCATGATTCAAATTAGCTGACTAGGAAATCATGGGTTAACATTTAGAGTATTTAGTGTCCTGCACATGAGGCTAGTCAGTGGAATCCACTGTCACAGCAGAGCAGCCCACCAGTGCCCTGCACTTATCAATTTTTTAATTATGAAAACCCCATACTTAGACATGGTTTAGTGGGTTGGACAGAAGGAGGATGGGCAAGGGTCTGTTCTGCAGAATCTGGGTGTTCCTAGGTGTTGTTTTTGGTTATAAATAGATAGGCATTGATATCCACAGGGGGGACAGAGAGAAACCTTAGAGATAGGGGGCTGGAGAGAGAGTTTTAAAGTGAGGAAAACAGAGAGTTTAAGAAGGGAGAAAAACAGTAAGAGTAAAAGGGGAGACAGTCATACCTGGAGAGCAAAAACAGTAGGAGAGAACACTGAGAGACACAGAGGGAACATTAGAGAGCATTCTGAAAAGGGGATTAGAGGAGAGCAATCTGAAACATGGATATACACATAGGCTTAGACATTGATACCTAGAGAAACCTTAGAAGAATACAGTGATAGAGGGGGATATACACAGGGTTTAGGACTGGATTTTTGGAGAGATAATTCTGAAACCTATAGTCATTCACACATACAGAAACTGTAGGGAAATAGACAGTGGGATTTTGATTTCTCCTGGATCTGTCATTGGATTTTTTGTTACTGTTCAATTGGGCTGTGTCTTAAGTTTCGAGAGATCTCTTACATAGACTTTGGGGTCGTTTGCCCTGTTGTTTGGAGTTGTTTGTCACTGGTCGTTTGAAGTTGTGTATCATTAGTTTGCTGGAGTTGATTGTGTTGTTCTGCTTGCTGAGTTTCGGACTACTACTGATTGTGTGCTAAGTGTCTACTGGTTGGTTGTTGCTGTGACACTTGTTGCTGAAGTCTGTTGTTGTTGCATACTACTACTGCTGACTTCTTCTTCTCCTTCTATTTCCATTGTCCAGGTACTCTCTATATCCTTGTATACAATTGTAAAGAATCAATGAGAGTTTGACTTGGAAAATCAAATGAAGAAGCATATACGAAACGGTTGACTAAGTTCATTCGATGTTCTATTTTTGTATCCATTTGTGAAATGTTTAGCTAAATACTCGTCTATGATTGAAGATGTATGAAGCTTGATTAGGATTGAGTAAACCAGTTGTAATCATGACATGAAATAATTGAACATTTTTCTATGAAGATTATGTGACTGTGATGATGATGTTCAATATTGTAGTATTAATACCTCATGTTGGTTTGGTTACTTTGATTATTGAAGTCTCGTGTGCCAAAATATACGGAGTAATACAATCTCATGGATACTTTGCTGATAAATTCTAAAGGTAGCTTAATAGCTTAGCCATGTATATAAAGGAATCTGACAGCTAGTACCATGTCTCACTACCATTTTATAACAATCTGTCATGAACTTAGATTATTAGATAATTGCAATTGGGGTTGGGCTATTAATTGGAACTTAATAAAATCACGCAAACGAGGACTTTAATGTGAATCATTCGCATATGTCAAATAGTTGCGGGTTCGACGTCAGAATTTGATAGCCAACTCTATAGTATAAATGACAAATTCCTTGGCCTCGTCTCATTAGAAATGGATCCATAAGTCCGTTGGTATAACTTGACTGGGAGGTTTTAATGTATAGTTTTAAAATATCGTTTAACCAGGACCTTGGTTTATTGTTTGAGACCAGTCAAAATAAAAAGGCATAATCATGTTAGGTCTGGCCTTTAATAAAAGAGCGAGATGAGCCTCGCCGCACTAAACACCTAATTGTGGGGTCCTCGAATAATTGTCATGGAAATTTAGACTTGGGAGGACCGTCTAGTGAATTTCACGGGCCTTTCCTAAAGTTAAATAGACGATAGACTCTTTAGGTACGATTTGAAATAAAATTACTTTCCTGAATACGGGTGTGCATTTATGTGACCCAAATCTTACTCTCGGCGAAACTGAAATACATTAAAGTCACAGGCGTACTGGTTGCGGTGTGACTCGAAATGTGTTTTCGTAACGTCGCAATTCTTCTAAAAAATAAGAGCGGAGCATTAAAAGCACATAGTTAAAGTATATAAAAGAATCAGATAGAAACAAAAATTGCAATTGAGCGACCGTGCTAAAACCACGGAATCCGGGAGTGCCTAACACCTTCTCCCGGGTTAACAGAATTCCTTATCCAGGTTTCTAGTTTCGCAGACTATATTATAGAGTCATAAAATTTCCTCGGTTCGGGATTAAATCGGTGACTTGGGACACCATTATTTTTCCAAGTGGCGGCTCTGAATAATTAAATACATTAATCCCGTTTCGATTGTCCTTTAATTGGAAAAACTCCCTTGCGCCCTCGCGGGTGCGTAAAAAGGAGGTGTGACACATGTGTCTACCCCAGTGGGGGATATTGTTGTTGTGGATCAGGGGTCTAAGAATTCGAGCTCATTTAAATTGTTGTTTTGTCTATATCTGATTTTATTACATGTTTGATTAATGTGCTACATGTCTACCGCTTTGATATTAGTTGCACTGTATATACAAACTGCTATATGTTTACCGCTTTTATATTGCGTGAACTGTATATAAAATTGTGCCGAAAACCCGTCTCTTCTTACCCCGGGGATGTGCTTACTGGTTGAGACTCCCCTTTCTGTTAGTGTCAATACCAAAATAAGAAAAGAGGCAGGATAAGTTACAAAGCCGGACGATCCCGCGGGTCCCCGGTACGTAGCTCCCTCCTCAAATCCGAGTTGTCCGCTCGGGTACACGGTCTAGTACCATTGAAAACATCAGGATATTAAGCCTAGATTTAGGACGTTTATTTGCATCATATCTGACTTAGGGAACTCAACACAGGGGTTGGGTCCGTCTAAGACAGGTGACCCGGAAAATTAAAGACCGAGCATGTTATATGTTGCATTTATTTGTTCTAGATTATTATTGGCTAAATTCCTGAAAAACAAAAAGAGAGAAATTTTAGATATCGAAATATTGACGAATTGTTTGAGAAGAAAATTCGAAAAAATAGGTAGAACAATTTTGTTGAAATAATTGGTCAAATAATCTGACCGAACTACGCAGGTTTGATTCTCGCCACTAGGTGGGATACGTAGGCAACCCTCATCGGGTCCAACCACCCCTTTAAAAAATAAAAAAAAATATGTGTTTAATTTTGTCAATAAAATCAAAGTGATGCCGTTTTTGCAAATAGCCGAATGGTCCGAAAGGACGCCGGAAGGCTGTTTTTGCAAAAATAGCCATTTTGAATTTTTATAAATAATTTTTGGGCACAACCTTGAAATATTCCCTTGCGAAAATGTTGAAAGGTCGTAGCCGCAAAATCAAGTTTGGGTTACCACCCCTTTTAAAAAATCAAAAAAAATGTGTCGAAATTTTAGTTTTCAATAAAATCAAAGTGATGTTGTTTTTGAAAATAGCCGAATGTTCCGAAAGGACGCCGGAAGGCTGTTTTTGCAAAAATAGCCACTTTGAATCATTTTTAATAATTTGCAGCCACAACCTTGAAATATTCCTTGTGGAAATGTTGCAAGGCCATAGCCGCAAAATCAAGTCCGGGTTCACACCCCTTTTGCAAAAACAACCAAAAAGTATCAAATTTTTGATTTTGTTATAAATAAGTCGGGTGATGTTATTCTTGCTCAAAATATGCCGAATGTCCCTCAAAGGACACCGGAAGGCCGTTTTTGCAAGAATAGCCACTTTGAGTCATCGTAAATAATTTTGGACACAGCCTTGAAATATTCCCTCGCGGAAATGTTGAAAGGCTGTATCCGCAAAATTAAGTTTGAGTCATCACTCAACTTTTCAAAAAATATCCATTTTATCAAATAAGCCATTACATGGCCGGAATTTTGCTGAAATAGCCATATTTTTGTATTTTTAACTTCCTCAGTCTTGTGTTGGCCTGTGTCGGTGCTGAACGATGCCCCATGAGCCTTAAGATGAAAAGTTTCGAATTTGTAGCCTCTTAAATAAAATTTTGCAAAAATAGCCGCTTTGTCAAATAAGCCATTACATGGCCAATTTTGTAAAAATAGTCAATTGACATTAGAAACTTCTCAGTCTTGTGTTGGTTATGGCGATGCCGAACGATGCCCCATGAGCCACAGGATGGAAAAATTTTCAAGTTTGTCTTTCTTAAATAAATTTTGCAAAAATAGTCATTTTGTCAAAAAAAGCCATTATGTGGCCAATTTTGTAGAAATAGTCATAAGTGACACCAAAAATATTCTTATTCTTGTAGAAATCTCCTACACAAGTTTGTAGTTGGAGTCGGCTTGTACACTTTTTATTCAAAAAAAAAAAATCAAATAAACATCTCTTTATTTCTTGCATTAATTTGCAAGAACTACGCTCGGTCTGATTCATGCGGGGTCATGATACGTAGGCAATCCACATAGGATTCGACCATTTCCATAACCAAAAAAAAATGAATGAAAAAAAGCTACAAAAGAAAAAAAAGGGAAAAAACCACAAAAAGGGAAAAAGAAAAGAAAGATAAAAAAGAAGAATGATCAATAAGCGGGATACCTTAATGCTGACATGCCGGCTTCGTTTTGTTGTGTCCATTTCCAGAAAGGTGGTTGGTTGTGGTTCTAAAATAACTCTTTCCTATAAGACAAAGCCAGAGGACAATGGCAGATAATCTCAAGACTGAGTGGGTGGATACTGTCACACCTCTTTTTTACGCACCCGCAAGGATGCAAAGAGTTTTTCCAATTAAAGGACAATCGAGATGGGATTTATTTTAATTATTTCAGAGTCGCCACTTGGGAGATTGATGGTGTCCCAAGTCACCGGTTAAATCCCGAATCGAGGAAAAGAATGACTCTATTTAACAGTCTGCGAACCGGAAATCCGGATAAGGAATTCTATTAACCCGGGAGAAGGTATTAGGCATTCCCGAATTCCGTGGTTCTAGCACGGTCGCTCAACCTGTCGTGTTTGGCTTATCTATCTGCTTTTTACAATTATGTACTTAGTGCGAGTTAATACCCCTTTACCGCTTTTATTATTGGTTATGATTTACGAAAGAGAAAGTTGTTTAAAAATATGCTTTCGAATCACGTCACATGAAATGCACCCGGATCCTCAACATATTCTTATTCGACATTTCGGGGTTTGGATTTGGGTCACATGAAATGCACACCCGTATTTAAAAAGGTAAGACTAAAATATGTGCCCGGATCGACTACTTATTCACACTGTTGAGAAAAAGCGTGATATTCGTTAAGAAACGACGCATCTCGAAACCTAAGTATTTATATGTGCATTTATGACGGCTATGTGATTAGTGTAACTATTGGGCGAGGCGTACCTTTGATTCGAATCTAAAGCGAACTACATCCCACTGTATCTTACTTTAAGAGTTGATTCCAAATTACCTAAAACTTGCTACGAACCACATCGCATGAAATGCACCTGTGGTTCTTAACACGCTTTGTTTATTCTTGCCCAAAATTAGGGTCGGGTCACATGAAATGCACCCCCGACTCTTTTTAATCTAATTATGTCATTCCGTTGAGTAACAACTCCCTAGCTAATCTTGCTTGTAACATAAGGTCTATCATTTAACAGTTTGGAGATTACACACATGAGTAGGGAAGATTGAACAGAGATACAACAGACTAATTCGGGTTTACGTGCATATCTAATGATAGTGTATCTTTGGTCTAGCTACATTTCCCATAACAAAACTAGCAATACAAATTTAATTAGACAGAAACAGAATGTAATCAAGCATAGACTTTGAACGACTACATGATTCAACAGACTTCAAACATAAACTTCAGGCTTCATTCTTTTTGAACCAGGGAATTACAATAACAGAGATGTGTACCTGGAATGCGGAAGAACAAAGAAGAGTGAGCGATGGTAATGCCGCAACAGGAACAGGAACAGTAGCAGCAACAACAACACCCAATAGACCAGTTACAACCAACAACCAATCAGTGATCGAACTTTATCAATCACTGAACTAGTGACTAGAGCTCGAACCCAGGCAACAATAGACAACCAAGCAGCAACAAAACAATGTAACAACAGCAACGACCAGTGGCAGCACTCAACCAAACCAATAGCAAACACTACCAGTGGCAAACAATGGACCAGCAGTCACTTAGACCAACAAACAGTGACAAACTGGATTGACAGCCCCAAAACTAGCCAAGCAGCACCACTATAGACACACACAACAACCAGCAGCAACACAACAATGAAATAACAGCAACAACTAAACCAGGCAGCAACCAAATGGACCAAACAGCAACCCAAACGATGGACCAACAGCACCAAATCGACCCAGGCAGCAACACACATACAACACAGCTAAGAACAAAGGCCCAGCACTACCAATAACGCAAGAACAACACCCAACCAGCGACCAAATCTCAGACACTGGATCAAAACCACGAAACAGTCCAGACCAATGAAACAGTAGCTTCTTTTGTACCTTTGTATCTGTTTTTCTCCCTAGTTATGACTATGATTTTGCTCTCCAGGTGTTCTACTTATCACACTCTATGTTTTTGCTCTCAAGGTACTGTTTTGCCCTACCAGATGCTCTCAAAATCAGTATGTATCTCTCAATGTATGAATGTGCTACTGTTTTTGCTTCCAGGATGCTCTCAAGTCTCTCTCTATAATGTGTGTATGTATGCCTCCTTAGTTACTCTCAGTCTGCTCCTCTCAAGTGTATCTCTGTATCTATCAATCTCCCCTATACATGTATGAATATGCCCTATTTATAGCCAATAGTCCCTCCAGAACCCCTGCCCCTAAGGTTACTATCACCCTGCCCACTCCCAACTCTGCCAGACCCATCAAATTCCCTGCATTCCCCACTACCTACTGTCCAAAATATGGACTTAAGCATTAAACAATGCCGGTGGCAGTGTTCAGTGGGATGCCCTGCTGTGACAGTGGATTCCACTGACTAGCCTCATGTGCAGGGCACCCAATACTCTAAGTGTGAACCCTGATTCCCTAGTTGGCTTAATTTGAATCACAACTTTAGTTTCAAACCAATCAAACAGTAACAAGCTCTATACCAGTGAATTGCATCAGGCAGATTCAAGGGATTAATATTACGAACTATTTGACGACTTTAATCACATTGGACTCATGATTCATTTTAACTATTAAAACAGAGTAATTGGCCAAATAAAAGGCCTCAAAGGAGGATAGCAGGTCGACCTGTTATGAGAAATTAGAAGCATGCTAGAATAGAATTGAAACAATGAATCACAAACACACATATTCACAAAAATCGCATTGAATCGACCAAAAGAAGGAATGAATACCTTGCAAGAAATCTGCCGACCAAACTTCGAACTAAAACTCGGACTTATTGAAGCCAAACGGGCTTTAATCAAGATGTTCTCGATTGAGAACACCTGGACTAAAGTCCCTTGGACTTCAATTGTGGCTAACCCGGCTTGAATTGAATTTCTTCAAAAATTAGGGTTCTTGGGCTCGGATTTGGGGCTTTTGCATTTTTGGTTAGATTCGAAGCAAACCAATGTCAATGGGAGTGTGGGGGAGGTGTGGGGAGACTGTGGTGTGAATTTGGGGTGATTTGGCATAGGTTCGAGTTTGACTCGAATCTTCAAATGAAGATTCGAGGAGCTCCGGCATGATTCGAGGTTAATGGAGGCGGGGATCGTGATGGGGGAGGTGAGGGGAAGGGTTTGGCATTGGTTTGGTGGCGATTGGCCTACCGGAACCGCCGTGAGGCGATTTCCGGCAGGCGGAGGAGGGCGGCGTTACACCGGGTGTTTGAGAGCTCTGAGGGAGATGAAGGGAGAGGGGGGGTTCTGGCTTGGGGGGCGGGGTATGAAATGAGGAATATATACCAGAGATGAGATTGAATCCTGATCGTTGGATCATTTACGATCAACGATCAGGATCCCCTCACTTAAACCAAACGACGTCGTTTGGTTAAAGCATAGTCCGAGTGTATATTGGGATTAAATGATTAATCTGGGCCGTTGGATAATAAAATCCAACGGTCCAGATCAAGTGTTATACAGGCTGAGGCTGGACGGGTATTTGGGCTGGGTTAGAAGCAATTCATTTGGGCCTGGCTTTTAGACTAAATTTGGCCCAGCTCGGATCTTCATGCTATATTATATGCATATGTGTATATATATATATATATATGTATGTATACATATATATATATATATACACACATATGTATATACCAACCTATAACACCGCTGTTTTTACCACAATTAACGCACCCAATTACATATTACCCAAAAATGTAAATCACATGACTTCGATATCAAACACTGCAAATGCAAAGCCTAGCATATATTTTTGTATTTTTAATTTAAATAAATAAACGTGCACACAAAAGATAAAATTAACACAAAATCACACAAATCATGCCCAACACGAAACTATTTTTATTTTGAATTTTCTGGGAGTACTTCTCGAGTAAGGCAAAAATCACGTGCTCACAGATACCGATACCCGACAACAGCTGGTTGAACGGAACCACGGGTTAGTAGAAGAGGTCAAGATATTGAGACAACACGTGGCTGATATGTATCGGGCGTGGATGGATGGAAAAGCACCACCTCCGCCACCACCTAGCTTCCTGGACTCTGTCCTTACCCGCACAATGAACCCGACGCCGGAGGATCCCCCACACCCTCCATATATACCCGCCTATCACAATTTTTCCAGCCACTCGAGTAGCTCAATTACTCGTCCCCCAGCTATGTTTTCACAATGCTGCTCCCGTCCCCAACACCACTACTCTCCCCGGGACAACCAAAATCGTATTTCACCTGCCAGGTACTCAGCTCCACAAAAGGCCTACCAACCCCCACGAACATACCGGAAACCCCCCGGGTCAGGTTTCAGGCCAAATAAGGCGTTTAGGGAGGAGAGGTTGCTGAAGCGAGAAAAGGCGCTCACCCCTATCGGGGAATCCTATGCAAGTCTGTTTGAAAAGTTAAAACATGTTGGTCTGATCACGCCGCTCCCCGGATACACTCCCGATCCACGTGCAAGAAGCTTCGATCCTACTGCACGATGTGCATACCATTCCAATGTCAGAGGGCACGATATTGAGAGTTGCCGTACCTTGAAAAAGGAAATAGAAAGAATGATTCAAAAAGGGTGGTTGATTGTGGTCGATGATGATGACATGGGGCACACAAATCCTCGGGGGGGTGTATTGACTGGAGCTAAAAATGTTGAAAGCAGTTGGCAGCCTTGGCAATATTGATGCAGAACTTAGTGGCTAGAATGTTGTGCTTGGTAATTGGGAAGATACTCCATCTTTTGGTCAGCTAGATGGAGCTTTGGTGGTTCGTTTTTGTCGTCATTTTTGTTGTCCGAGTTATTTCCAGGGTTTGCTTGTGGTCAAACCCTTTTGTCCTAGCAGTTTGCTTTGGTCTTGCCCAGTTTTGTTTCAGGGCTGTACTCTAGTTTGTTTTGCTTGTTTTGTCATTGAACCATTTCGTCATTAGTTTAATGAAGCTTTCGGTCTTTTGTTACTTCCGGTCATTTTATTTAGTTCTTTTACCCTTTAGATTTGTCTTGTGCTCAAACGCCGAATCTAGTGACACGACATGCGCACACATAATTATGGCTTAATTCTAAAAGTTAATCATTAAGCAATTGGAAGATGATCGGGTCATCTAAAGGAAACAAAAACAACTTGAGACTATTTGGATCCCGAGTCATCCGAAACCGGGGCAAGTAAAAAGAAACAGTCAAAGGCAAGCTGGCCAAAATTGACATGGGGTCGTTCATAATGAGAGTGTCGCCCAACAGTGCTTTAAAGATATGATGAATATTAATTGTGTTGTTTACGCTCGGCATGTTTTGAAGATTGGAATGACGAAGGCATTTTGTTCTGCTATCCAAACACTTTATCCATCGTCAACCCTTTGAGCCTGAATTTAACTTCTTTCATATCCCTCCTTCGGAATTGGTTGCAAAGACTAGAAACGCAAGTTTGAAAGGCAAAAGAAGAAAGGGATAAAGAAAAAGTAAAGAAAAAGAAAACAACAAAAAGAGATAAAGAAAAGAAAATGAAAAAATGAAAAAAAAAATGAAAAGAAGGAATTGGGAACTACGTTTGACCTGATTCCTTAAAGAGGATACGTAGACGCTTCACAGCTCGGTCATAGTGTAAATAAAGAAATAAAAATCCCCAAGTAAGAAAAAAAAAAAAAAAAAAAAAAAAAAAAAAACTGGGGCAAAGAAAAATGGTGTTTATTGTAAATAAATTTGGGTCCGAAGGTTGTAAATTTTGAACCCAAAATTGATTTTGTTTTGAGCCTTCAATACCCTTTCTTTCTAGCCCTATCCAAATCCTACATTACGGTCCAAAGAAAGACCTTCCGATCGGTCTTCAAAAGATGCCACGTCAGGCGAGGGATAGAGTCCTATCATAATATAACACGCTGATTCTCAACAGAAAAGACGCTGATTCTCAGCAGAAAGGAAATACGAGAGAGTCTTGGCGGTGACACCCCAATCCCCAGCTAAAAGTGATACAAATGAGAGAGTCTTACCGGTGAAAACCTTCACGGGCACCATAAGGCGACGAAAGCGGAGAGAAAATCAAAATGAGAGAGGCTTGAAAGTGAAAACCCTTCGGGCACTACAAGTCGAATAAAGGTGATAATCAGATGGAAATCACGAGATCGTGAAAGGCAATTAACGACGAAGGATAGGCCATATGTGCATGTCATGACCAGTAGAGTTGGTATTCGCGTTTGATAAGTTTTTATAGATATTTCTTGCTAGAGAGTCATTTTCTTTTTTTCTTTGTCTTCCATTTTGTTTCTTTTTATCTTTCTCATTTTCATCAAAAATTCCCCATCAAAGTCTGTCTAGTCAGAACAAGTGAGAAATGACTTCAAAACTTGCTACCAACTTTCCAATTATCATGCAAGGCAAGGAAATACCATTGACGACAGAGAAGTAGGGTGCAAAGAAGATTATCAAACTGGGGCAGAAAATTTTCTTCTCAGTTTGAAAATTTTCTGGAAGTCAATACCCACTTAAGGAAGAAGGGAAGTCTTAAGGAAAATGGTCTTTGAACCAGTGTCATCCTCAGCAGTCTTCAAGAAGAGTGAAACACCAATTTCGAGGAAATGAAAATCCACCAGCAGTGTTATCTTCAGCAAGTTCGGAGGTGGTCGGACAACACAGAATGGTAAAGGAAGAAAGGAAATCTCATCTTCAACAAAATAACCCCCAGCAAGTTGAGAAATACAGAACAGGGAAGGGATAAAAGGAAAAACCCATCCCCAGCAGGAATATCATCTCCAGCAAATGAAATCATTCCCCAACAAGTTGTGGGAACCCCGAGCGAGGGAAAGGACAAAAGGAAAAACCACCCCACATGAGCGGCACAACCGCTCACAATGTTTTGAACTAATAAATTTTCTTTGATTTGAAACAGGGAAAGAAAGTGCTATTGATAGCGGAAAATCATGCCACAAGGAAGAACACCAATACTGGGGCAGAAAATTTTCTGCCGTTGTTAAAAATTTTCTCGGAGAAACGAGGAAGACAATTCAAGATGACGTGTCAGGTTTGTCCACCTTCAAATAGGATGTTTCAGGTTTGTCCACCTTCGAACAGGACGTCTCAGGTTTGTTCACTTTCATACATTGATATCATGGGAGTATTCGCCCTCGAATAGAATACGATGGGAGTATTCGCCCTCGAATAGAATACGATGGGAGTATTCGCCCTCGAATAGAATACGATGGGAGTATTCGCCCTCGAATAGAATACGATGGGAGTATTCGCCCTCGAATAGAATACGATGGGACTATCCGCCCTCGAAAAGGATATTTTACGTTTGTTTTATTTTACATTGTCCTTTGCATATTTCATAAATTATTGCCAGAATGCATTTTTAATTTTGCTACTAAAAGCAGGCGCCTACCTGTATAACAAAAGGCAAGTCTTCAGTCTTTACATTGCAGGTCTTGAAACCAGTAACCCACCGTAAAGCAGAAGGTTACAACAAGAGATCCCAGCGCAAATTCAAGCGCATGAGTCAAAGGAAATGAGGGATGAAGGAAAACTTTCCCAGCATCATTATCCTCAGCAGGCAAGTAAACAGTTCTAAAGATATCCCCAGCAGTCAGGAGCCCGCCTGAAGAGAGGAATGGCGTTTATTTTTAAAAGATGTTGTTGAAGTCAGGAGCCCGCCTGAAGAGAGGAATGGCGTTTAATTTTCGGAGTTGATGATTGAAGTCGGGAGCCCGCCTGAAGAGAGGAATGGCGATTTATTTTCAAAAGATGTTGTTGAAGTCGGGAGCCCGCCCGAAGAGAGGAATGGCGATTTATTTTCAAAAGTTGATGATTGAAGTCAGGAGCCCGCCTGAAGAGAGGAATGGCGTTTAATTTTCAGAATCGATGATTGAAGTCAGGAGCCCGCCTGAAGAGAGGAATGGCGCTTAATTTTCAGATTTGATGATTGAAGTCAGGAGCCCGCCTGAAGAGAGGAATGGCGATTTATTTTTCAAAAGATGTTGAAGTCAGGAGCCCGCCTGAAGAGAGGAATGGCGATTTATTTTCAAAAGATGTTGTTGAAGTCAGGAGCCCGCCTGAAGAGAGGAATGGCGTTTATTTTCAAAAGATGTTGTTGAAGTCAGGAGCCCGCCTGAAGAGAGGAATGGCGTTTATTTTCAAAAGATGTTGTTGAAGTCAGGAGCCCGCCTGAAGAGAGGAATGGCGATTTATTTTCAAAAGATGTTGTTGAAGTCAGGAGCCCGCCTGAAGAGAGGAATGGCGTTTATTTTCAAAAGATGTTGTTGAAGTCAGGAGCCCGCCTGAAGAGAGGAATGGCGATTTATTTTCAAAAGATGTTGTTGAAGTCGGGAGCCCGCCTGAAGAGAGGAATGGCGTTTAATTTTCGGAGTTGATGATTGAAGTCAGGAGCCCGCCTGAAGAGAGGAATGGCGATTTATTTTCAAAAGATGTTGTTGAAGTCAGGAGCCCGCCTGAAGAGAGGAATGGCGTTTAATTTTCAGAATTGATGATTGAAGTCAGGAGCCCGCCTGAAGAGAGGAATGGCGCTTAATTTTCAGATTTGATGATTGAAGTCAGGAGCCCGCCTGAAGAGAGGAATGGCGATTTATTTTTTCAAAAGATGTTATTGAAGTCAGGAGCCCGCCTGAAGAGAAGAATGGCGTTTAATTTTCAGAGTTGTTGTTGAAGTCAGGAGCCCGCTTGAAGGATGGAGTGGCAATTTACTTTCAAAGTTGTTTGAGGGAAGCAGTAGAGTATAACAGAAATCCCCAGCATGAATTCAAGTTCAAAATCAGAAGGAAGGCAACAAGGATCAGAAAGATAGATTCAGACTTCGAAGAAGAATAGTTCGGGGATCACAAAGGAGGAACCAATGGTCGGAGTTCGGCAATCAAGATATGCCGAAATAACAATTGTGAGAAGAGAAGGAGCATCAGAAGGAACATCAAGTCCGACAGAATAGCAAGGAACATGGGAGAGTCAAGATGAAGAGATAGATAAGATTTCACGATGCTGTAACTTAGTCTAGCTTCTTATTTTTCGTTTAGCACGGTGTGATAAGGGGATCAGTTAAGCAGTGGCAACAGCAGTAACAGCAATAACAGCAAGGTCACAGCAATCACGGTAGTCCCAGCTACCAAAACTTCCCGAACTACATTGACCTGATTCCCTTTTAGCCAGGGATATGTAGGAGACCTTTGAAGCGAAGGTTCGGTCAAACTTTTCCAAAAAATGCTTCACACGGAGTGCTCGAACAGGCAAAAATCGCTCATATCCGCTCACTTATCTTTGCACGAAAACTCTTCATGTTTACGCGCAAAGAGGGGCAGCTGTGAGCACGTGATTTTTGCCTTACCCGAGAAGTACTCCCAGAAAATTCAAAATAAAATAGTTTCGTGTTGGGCATGATTTTTGTGATTTCGGTGTTGTTTTTATCTTACATTTTGCATTTTTGTGTGTGCGTGTTTATTTGAATTAGTAAAATACAAAAATATATACATTATGTGTTGCATTTTTTTTAGCATGTTTAATATCAAAATTATACGGTTTCCATTTAAGTGATATGTAATTATGTGGGATAATTGTGGTAAAAATTAGTTGTGTTATAGTTTACTATATATATATATATATAATACCTCATGGAATGTAGTATGAAGAGCAGACGTGGGCCATAATTTAGTCCAAAAAACCTGGCCCAAACCCCTCACCCGTCCAGCCCACACGCCCCAGCCCATCCAGCCTCACCCCCTTTTTTAATGTTTTAATCTTAGCCGCAGATTCACCTTGATCCAACGGTAGAGATCAATTCATCCTCACCCGCTCCAGGTAACCCGATCCAGGTCCGGGCCGACCCAGTCCCGCATAAACACAAACGATGTCGTTTGGTTAAGTGAGAGGATCCAGGCCGTTGATCTCATTTGATCAAACGGCCAGGATTAAATACCATCATCACCATATATACTTAATTCCCTACCCCGCCCCCTTCCAGACCCCCTACCCTCGACCATCTCTAACCTTCAGAGATGGCTTCACAGCCTCCGCCCCTCTCCGCCGCCCTCCGCCTACCGGAAATCGCCTCACGGCGGTTCCGGTAGGCCAAACCACTCCAAATTAACACCGTAGACTCTCCAAAGCCCCCTCTACACGGATCCAACAGTCGCTAGGCTCGAATCTTGTTTGAGCGTCTCGAATATTCATTCAAAGGTCGCCGGGATCTGACGGTCATCCCAAACCGCCCCAAAATCACACTATAGGCTCCCATGACTTCCCTCATACCCCCACCAGTGTTGGTTTTGCTCGAATCGAACCCAAAGCCCCAAGCCCCAAATCCGAGCCTATGAACCCTAGATTTCAAATTAGAATCTCCGGTTGAATTCGAGGGAAATTGAAGCCTAATAGAATTTAATTGGGATGTTCTCGCTGGAGAACATCTCAATTAAAGTCCTTTAGACTTCACATCCAAGGCCAAGCTCAAAACAGTCCGGGCTTTGCTTCGATTTCTATTGCGTTCGAGGTAATCTCCCTTTTTCCTATCTATTTTTAATTAGGTATGTGTTACTTGTGTGTTCTTTGTTAGCTCAATTGGTTTAATTTTCTTCTTGGCCGTCCATAGTTGTCATTTCTTCTCCAAGACCTCTTTGTTTGGTCAATTGTTTTCTGTATCGCTTATTTGAATGTGTTAGTTATAGGATACGAACTCGCGTCGATTAGCGTCGTCGAATAGTTAACTTCGCATATGTCCGGCATTCGCCGAGATTTCAGAATCATTGTTTAGCCAACTAATCTGTTATCATTGCTATGTGTTGTAGTTGGTTAGATGTCATCTTCTAATTACATAGGTTGAGTTATTTGAATTACCATACAGTAATTAGCATCCCTGGATTGAATGGGACTGTTTGATTGGTCTGAAACCGAAATCATGATTCAAATTAGCTGACTAGGAAATCATGGGTTAACATTTAGAGTATTTAGTGTCCTGCACATGAGGCTAGTCAGTGGAATCCACTGTCACAGCAGAGCAGCCCACCAGTGCCCTGCACTTATCAATTTTTTAATTATGAAAACCCCATACTTAGACATGGTTTAGTGGGTTGGACAGAAGGAGGATGGGCAAGGGTCTGTTCTGCAGAATCTGGGTGTTCCTAGGTGTTGTTTTTGGTTATAAATAGATAGGCATTGATATCCACAGGGGGGACAGAGAGAAACCTTAGAGATAGGGGGCTGGAGAGAGAGTTTTAAAGTGAGGAAAACAGAGAGTTTAAGAAGGGAGAAAAACAGTAAGAGTAAAAGGGGAGACAGTCATACCTGGAGAGCAAAAACAGTAGGAGAGAACACTGAGAGACACAGAGGGAACATTAGAGAGCATTCTGAAAAGGGGATTAGAGGAGAGCAATCTGAAACATGGATATACACATAGGCTTAGACATTGATACCTAGAGAAACCTTAGAAGAATACAGTGATAGAGGGGGATATACACAGGGTTTAGGACTGGATTTTTGGAGAGATAATTCTGAAACCTATAGTCATTCACACATACAGAAACTGTAGGGAAATAGACAGTGGGATTTTGATTTCTCCTGGATCTGTCATTGGATTTTTTGTTACTGTTCCATTGGGCTGTGTCTTAAGTTTCGAGAGATCTCTTACATAGACTTTGGGGTCGTTTGCCCTGTTGTTTGGAGTTGTTTGTCACTGGTCGTTTGAAGTTGTGTATCATTAGTTTGCTGGAGTTGATTGTGTTGTTCTGCTTGCTGAGTTTCGGACTACTACTGACTGTGTGCTAAGTGTCTACTGGTTGGTTGTTGCTGTGGCATTTGTTGCTGAGTCTGCTGTTGTTGCATACTACTACTGCTGACTTCTTCTTCTCCTTCTGTTTCCATTGTCCAGGTACTCTCTATATCCTTGTATACAATTGTAAAGAATCGATGAGAGTTTGACTTGGAAAATCAAATGAAGAAGCATATACGAAACAGTTGACTAAGTTCATTCGATGTTCTATTTTTGTATCCATTTGTGAAATGTTTAGCTAAATACTCGTCTATGATTGAAGATGTATGAAGCTTGATTAGGATTGAGTAAACCAGTTGTAATCATGACATGAAATAATTGAACATTTTTCTATGAAGATTATGTGACTGTGATGATGATGTTCAATATTGTAGTATTAATACCTCATGTTGGTTTGGTTACTTTGATTATTGAAGTCTCGTGTGCCAAAATATACGGAGTAATACAATCTCATGGATACTTTGCTGATAAATTCTAAAGGTAGCTTAATAGCTTAGCCATGTATATAAAGGAATCTGACAGCTAGTACCATGTCTCACTACCATTTTTATAACAATCTGTCATGAACTTAGATTATTAGATAATTGCAATTGGGGTTGGGCTATTAATTGGAACTTAATAAAATCACGCAAACGAGGACTTTAATGTGAATCATTCGCATATGTCAAATAGTTGCGGGTTCGACGTCAGAATTTGATAGCCAACTCTATAGTATAAATGACAAATTCCTTGGCCTCGTCTCATTAGAAATGGATCCATAAGTCCGTTGGTATAACTTGACTGGGAGGTTTTAATGTATAGTTTTAAAATATCGTTTAACCAGGACCTTGGTTTATTGTTTGAGACCAGTCAAAATAAAAAGGCATAATCATGTTAGGTCTGGCCTTTAATAAAAGAGCGAGATGAGCCTCGCCGCACTAAACACCTAATTGTGGGGTCCTCGAATAATTGTCATGGAAATTTAGACTTAGGAGGACCGTCTAGTGAATTTCACGGGCCTTTCCTAAAGTTAAATAGACGATAGACTCTTTAGGTACGATTTGAAATAAAATTACTTTCCTGAATACGGGTGTGCATTTATGTGACCCAAATCTTACTCTCGGCGAAACTGAAATACATTAAAGTCACAGGCGTACTGGTTGCGGTGTGACTCGAAATGTGTTTTCGTAACGTCGCAATTCTTCTAAAAAATAAGAGCGGAGCATTAAAAGCACATAGTTAAAGTATATAAAAGAATCAGATAGAAACAAAAATTGCAATTGAGCGACCGTGCTAAAACCACGGAATCCGGGAGTGCCTAACACCTTCTCCCGGGTTAACAGAATTCCTTATCCAGGTTTCTAGTTTCGCAGACTATATTATAGAGTCATAAAATTTCCTCGGTTCGGGATTAAATCGGTGACTTGGGACACCATTATTTTTCCAAGTGGCGGCTCTGAATAATTAAATACATTAATCCCGTTTCGATTGTCCTTTAATTGGAAAAACTCCCTTGCGCCCTCGCGGGTGCGTAAAAAGGAGGTGTGACACATGTGTCTACCCCAGTGGGGGATATTGTTGTTGTGGATCAGGTATATCGATCCTGTCTTATTACTATTGGGGGTCTGGAGACCCGAGTTGATCTATTACTACTGGGCATGGTAGATTTTGATGTAATTCTAGGCATGGATTGGCTATCTCCTTACCATGCGATTATGGACTATCATGCCAAGACAGTCACACTAGCTATTCCAGGTAATCCGAGGATCGAGTGGCGTGGCTTGACCGATTATGTGTCCGACAGGGTGATTTCTTATATAAAGGCCCAACGAATGATTGGCAAGGGTTGTTTATCTTATTTGGCCTTCATTAGAAATGTTGAGGCTGAGACACCCAGTCTTGATTCGGTCCCCATTGTGAGGGAGTTTCCGGATGTATTTCCGGCAGACCTACCAGGCATGCCGCCTGACAGAGATATTGACTTTGGTATTGACTTGGTGCCGGGCACTCAGCCCATTTCTATTCCTCCCTATTGCATAGCACCAGCGGAGTTAAAGGAATTGAAGGAACAGCTTCAGGAACTCTTAGATAAGGGTTTCATTCGTCCGAGTGTGTCACCTTGGGGTGCACCGGTGTTGTTCGTGAAGAAGAAAGATGGCACAATGAGAATGTGCATTGATTACAGACAGCTGAACAAGGTAACAGTGAAGAATAAGTACCCATTGCCTCGTATTGAGGACCTATTTGATCAGCTCCAGGGAGCTAGTGTATTTTCTAAGATTGATCTTCGATCGGGCTATCATCAGTTGAAGATCAGGAACTCGGATATTATGAAGACAGCGTTCAGGACGCGATATGGGCACTACGAGTTTCTGGTGATGTCTTTCGGGTTGACTAATGCCCCAGCTGCATTCATGCACTTGATGAATAGTGTATTTCGGCCGTACCTTGATTCTTTTGTGATTGTGTTTATTGATGATATTCTGGTGTATTCACGCAGCCGGGAGGAGCATGCACAGCATTTGAGGGTGGTATTGCAGAGGTTGAGAGAACAGAAGCTCTATGCAAAATTCACTAAGTGTGAGTTCTGGCTTGATACTGTGGGTTTTCTGGGACATGTAGTGTCCAGTGAAGGTATTCGGGTTGATCCACAGAAGGTCGAGGCAGTGCAGAATTGGCCCAGACCTTCCTCAGCTACAGAGATTCGGAGTTTTCTCGGCTTGGCAGGCTATTATCGCCGGTTTGTTCGGGGTTTCTCATCTATTGCTTCACCGTTGACTAAGTTGACACAGAAGAATGCTCCATTTGTGTGGTCTGATGAATGTGAGGAGATCTTTCAGAAGCTCAAGGAGGCATTGACCACCGCTCCAGTACTTGTGTTGCCATCAGCCTCAAGGTCATATACGGTGTATTGTGATGCTTCTAGAGTTGAACTCGGTTGTGTGTTGATGCAGGAGGGTAGAGTTATTGCATATGCTTCTCGTCAGCTAAAGCCCCACGAGAAGAACTACCATGTTCATGATTTGGAGTTAGATGCTATTGTTCATGCCTTAAAGATTTGGAGGCATTACTTATATGGTGTATCTTGTGATGTATATACGGACCACCGCAACCTTTAGCATTTGTTTAAGCAGAAAGATCTAAATTTGAGGCAGCGGAGATGGCTTGAATTACTATCTTGTACCATCCCGGGAAAGCCAATGTAGTGGCTGATGCATTGAGCCGGAAGGCTATTAGTATGGGCAGTTTGGCGTATATTCCAGTTGGGGAGAGACCCCTAGCAGTTGATGTTCAGGCGTTAGCTAATCGGATGGTGAGGCTGGATATTTCTGAGCCCAGTCGGGTGATGGCTTGTGTAGTAGCTCGTTCTTCTTTATATGATCGTATTCGAGAGCGCCGGTATGATGATCCACACTTACTTGTCCTTAAGGACAGAGTTCAGCATGATGATGCCAGAGATGTCACTATTAATAGTGATGGTGTATTGCGGATGCAGGGCCGGATATGCGTGCCCAATGTTGACGGTCTTCGTGAATTGATATTGGAGGAGGCTCACAGCTCGCGGTATTCTATTCATCCAGGAGCCGCGAAGATGTACCGGGATTTGAAGCAGCATTACTGGTGGAGAAAGATGAAGAAAGATATTGTGAGCCATGTGGCTCGGTGTCTTAACTGTCAGCAGGTCAAGTATGAGCATCAGAGACCTGGTGGTGTATTCCAGCGTATTGATATTCCTGAGTGGAAGTGGGAAAGGATTACTATGGACTTTGTTAGTGGACTCCCTCGGACGGCGAGGAAGTTTGATTCAGTTTGGGTGGTGGTGGATAGGTTGACCAAGTCAGCTCACTTCATCCCAGTGTGTACTACCTATACCTCAGAGCGGTTGGCAGAGATATTCATCCGTGAGATAGTGAGATTGCATGGAGTTCCAGTGTCTATTATCTCAGATAGGGGTACTCAGTTCACTTCTCAGTTCTAGAGAGTTTTTCAATGGGATTTGGGTATGCAGGTGGAGTTGAGCACATCGTTTCATCCATAGACGAACGGGCAGTCCGAACGTACTATTCAAATATTGGAGGA
Source organism: Nicotiana noctiflora (assembly GCA_032618575.1). Lineage (NCBI taxonomy): Eukaryota > Viridiplantae > Streptophyta > Magnoliopsida > Solanales > Solanaceae > Nicotiana > Nicotiana noctiflora. Next base: position 73,035 of record JASVEL010007558.1, read on the forward strand.
CATGTTACATGTATGTGTTATTGATTTTGGGGGTTCTTTGGATAAGTTTTTGTCGCTTACAAATTTTTCTTATAATAATAGCTATCGGTCCAGCATTCAGATGGCACCGTATGAAGCTTTATATGGGAGGCGGTGTAGGTCTCCAGTCGGTTGGTTCGAGCCCGGCGAGGCTAGGTTGTTGGGGACATAGTTAGTCCAAGATGCCTTAGACAAGGTAAAGGTGATTCAGGAGAGACTTCGCACAGCTCAGTCGCGTCAGAAGAGTTATGCAGACCGGAAGGTCCGAGATGTGTCTTATTCAGTAGGTGAGAAGGTGTTGCTGAAGGTTTCGCCTATGAAGGGTGTTATGAGGTTTGGAAAGAAAGGGAAGTTGAGCCCAAGGTTTATCGGACCTTTTGAGGTGCTTAGGAAAGTTGGGGAGGTGGCTTATATGCTTGCTTTGCCACCCAGTTTGTCCGGAGTTCACCCGGTGTTCCATGTATCTATGCTCCGGAAGTATGTCGGAGACCCGTCTCATGTGTTGGACTTCAGCACGATACAGCTAGATGAGGAGTTGACTTATGATGTGGAACCAGTAGCCATTTTGGGTCGACAGGTTCGTAAGCTGAGATCTAAGGATATAGCTTCAGTGAAAGTGCAGTGGAGAGGTCGTCCCGTAGAGGAAGCAACTTGGGAGACCGAGCGGAAGATGCGAAGTAGATATCCACACTTGTTTGATACTCCAGGTATGTTTCTTAACCCGCTCGCGGACGAGCGTTTGTTTAAGTTGGGGAGAATGTAACGACCCGGCCCGTCGTTAGGGGAATTTACCACCCCGTTACCTTGAATTTACATATATTATGCTTTTAAATCAGTATTTGAATATATCGGGTGAGTTAGGAGTGATTTGGATTGAAAATGAAACAAATAGCATGTTTGAAGAAAGCTTGAATATGAGAAGTCAACCAAGAGTTGACTATTCAGTTAGAGTGCTCGGAACCGGATTCTGATGATTCGACTAGTTCCGGGGATCATTTATGACTTAGGAGAGCAATCGGAATTGAATTCGGAGGTCCGGTGTAGTTTTAGGCTTGAATTGGCGAAGGTTGAATTTTGGCGAAAACCGGATGGTAGGTGATATTTTGATCCGGGGTCGGAATGGAATTCCAACAATTCCTGTAGCTTTGTTACATGATTTTGGATGTGTCTGCAAATTTTCAGGTCATTCGGGCATCGTTTGATCGGGTTTTGGAGTGAATGTTAGTTTTGAAAGTTTTGAAGAAACTTAGGCTTGAATTCGTGTGTAAATGGTGATTTTGATGTTTAGCATGGTGTTTTTATGATTGGAACAAGTCCGTATCATGTTTTGGAGTACGTTGGTGGTTTTCGTAGGGGTCCCGGGGGCCTCGGGATGATTTCGGACCATCAACCGGGCATTTGGACTTGGCAAAAATCTGCAGAAAAACTGCAGGTTCTGCCTAGGCCTTTAAGCCTTCGCGTTCGCGAAGGCCAAGCTTATCAGTGCATCATGTTCGCGGGATGGGTAGCCGCGTTCGTGTAGGCTAGGGATCGTGTGAATCGCGTTCGCGTTCTAGCAGTCACGTTCGCGTAGGTGTGTGAGGGTAAGGCTTCGCGTTCGCGGGAGGAGTATCGCGAACGCGTAGAAGGATTTTGGGCGCTGGGAGTTTGAGCATCGCGAACGCGTGGTTGGCGTCGCGTTCGCGAAGGGTAGCTGGAAGTTGGGCATCGCGAACGCGTGGAAGGCGTCGCGTTCGCGAAGGGTAAGTGAGGGCTGTTCATCGCGAACGCGTGGGACCTCACGCGAACGCGAAGAGCAAAAAGCTCTGGCAGTGAATAAAATCCAGAAGTAGAGGGGTTACGGGTTTACACCCCCAAAACATAATTTTGAGCCCTAGAGAGAAGAAAACTCGAGGAAATCACTGAGAAGTCATCGGGTATTCGTCGGAGGTAAGATTCTTGACTCAAAAAAACATCATTTTATGGTAGAATTAACATCAATCTTCATGAAGTTGGGTTGAAATCTTGAAGAAATGTGGCCTAAATGTTGAAAACGGGATTTTTGGATTTGGAAGGCCATTTGAACTCCAATTTCGATAAATTTTATATGCACGGACTCGTGGCGAGATGAGGGTCGCGTTGGTACTAATTTCGAAATTTTCCGAGCAGTAGGCCCGGGGTCGGGTTTTACCAACTTGGTGTATTTATACTAATTTCATGTAAATTGAAATGGGTTATGATTATTTGACCCGTATTTGATATAATTATTGTGGTTTGACTAGATTCCACGCACGAGGGAGCTAAATTCAAAGGAAAGGGCATCGCGGACGAGTCTACGACCGGCTAGAGGTGAGTAGTTTGTATATATGGTAGCCTGAGGGTTCGAAACCCCGGCTTAGCACACTGTGACGCTAGTAGGGCGTGGCTCGCACACCGTGGTAGGTGCGGGATTGATTGTGATTGGGGATTGAGACTTGGTCCATCCCGGAAGTGAATAATATGTTGTTAGTGTTGGAAATACACTGTATTTGATATATTTGTGGGCTGTAAGCCTTGTTTGGGGCCTTGTGCCGACCTGTAGTGTCCTTAGAGGACAATATTTATGTGATAGCTATAATTACTTAAATCACCGATCTCAGTCCTGGAAATTAAAATCACACTTTTGAAATGCTAAGTCACCGGCTTTTTGCAAAATTAATAACGTTTAAGTATTTTTATATAGTACTCTCTATTCCTATTGGGTTTTGTTAGAGGCTCTAGACTTGTGACTCCAGATCTTTGGGAGTGTTTGTATTTCGTTCATTATTATTATTATTGGAGTTCTTAAACTCATATATTCTTCTTGGGTTGTCCATTTGGGACTGTTATTAGATGAAATCAGTAATTGTTGGTCTGGCTGGCCTAGCTTGATTTTTGGGCGCCATCACGACCGGATTTTGGGTCGTGACATTACCGGAACAACAAGATTGTAATTCCTTTCATGCTCTAGCAATGTATCCTCTTCTTAAGTGAAATGCGCCTCAAAATTATCCTTTTACAGTATTTTCAAAATGGGATAAGCCTGAGTACTATCAGCGACGTGCTCTCCCTGCATCTTCTTTAGCTCAAGCTTTGGCAAGTTTGGTACGGGATTGGTTTATGTATCCAAGCAAGTGCAATGTTTTTTGCTAATGATGTTTGTAGTGTAATTTAGTAAATTTAGCCATTTAATCTTTACATAAGCTCGAGAGAAGAAGGTTGTGAAATAGGTGAAGATCGATTGTCTTAGTATAGCTGCATCAGAACTCTCATCCTTCCAATTTGTACCATGCAAATTCTAATTATTCATCTCTTTTCTGCTCCATTATTTATTCACCAAGAATTATATGTTGATTTTACATACGAGTAGAGTAAATGGTGAATCCAGCGACCAGGTTTTGAGGTAAGTACACAGAGCGGCTATAGAACCTTTGCACAATGTCTCGCAAATCATTGGCAATATGACAATCTATCCAGTTGGATCTCAAAGTTATGTATATACCTAATTTATAATTGTAAATGTTGCCGTCGCTACTCATGTTTCTTTACCAACCGCAAAATTGCATGTAATAACTTAAATGTCCTTAGTTTTAGTTAGACGAAAAATTATCCCTTTAACTCAAATTAGCTCAACTTCCTTCTGTTTCATTAAGTGCATGTCGAAAACTACATTACAAATGAGTAAATAATTAAAAAAATTAGCAGGTACAATTACTAGTGTAATTATCAATGGATCTACTTGAAGTTGAAAGCTTTTACATTTTTGAGCTCGGGCCCGGGCTCAGCACGGGCCACCCTCTAACTAGTATAAGGAGACAGCGATAGCAATACCACAAAAATTCTTTCTACTAACAAATATATAACAGCTACTGCAATACAAATTGCAATGTTTGGAAAGAATACTATTTCCTCCTCTTATTATTAATTAAATAAGAGCAACAGTTGCTGCAATCCCATTCGTCGTCGACTCTAGCACATTGCTTGATGATACTAGCGGCATACTGTACCTATTCACGTCTTCCACTCTAGCACATTTACGTGCCCCGTCTGCATTTGTATTTACGTTTTTTTCTCTTCTTTAGAAGAGAAAGTCTTTCCACATGTGTGTTTCATGTCATTCTTAAGAAGATTGAGGGTATATTAGTCATATTGCATCATATTCTCAAAATATCATATACGTGGCTAGATTTCTCTGTACAAATTCTACGCGTAACTTATAAATGACTCCACGTGTATCTTTAGCAGACAACATACGAAGTATTAGGTTTTCCTTCAATTCAGATTTTGAGAGTGATTCTTAGATGTTCTTCCTGATTCTCTTCACGCGCAAATCTAGCTGCAGGTATGCTTTCAATCAATTTTGCACATATCTTTTTTCTATTTTTTTCGTTGTTCTTTTTCCATTTTGGGTTTCTTCGAGGTTCTCTTCATCATTGTTAGTTTCGATTCTAAAGTTCAGTGATTTTTGTAGGTTCTTTTCCCATGTTTTGGCTATGATTTCCCCCAGATCCTTTTTTTCTTCTTTTAATTTCTGCCCTATCTTCTTTTAGGTTCCCTATATGATTTTTAACTTTGCAATCTTATGGCAAATGTGTGTTAAATCGAGTGGTAAAACTATATTTTTAAACTCTAAGCATGCTGACTATTGGACTTTGTCTTCAACGTCTTTATCTAGCATTCCTCACTAATTCTCCCAGTTTGATCAAACTCAATGACATGCCTCTACAGTTGCACTGCTCAACTTACATACAATTATACGGTTAGTTCTATTTTGTCTGGCTTTTTCCTTTAACTATCCAAACTATTTGTGGGGTTGCACGAGTTATTATTAATTTTCTTTTCAGAATTCAGTTCCGCCGTATTGAAATTGTTTAAATTACGTAAAGTTGTTGGCCAGTGGTTTTCTGTTTTCTTTTTTTGGGGGTTAGGTTGGAACAACGATTGGTTGTTTTGGAAAAAGGATCTGTATTTATTTATGTGCATATCTTTTTTAGATGAGGAATACAAACATATTTTCTATGTGAAATTTTGGAATGATTTTATTGGTTTGGTATCATGCTTGGTTGGGGTAATTAAGAAGCTCTTCGACCAGTTAACTTTGGCTGACCAAAATTACTTTTTCCTATTCGGTGTTATCTAGATTTAAGATTGTGTTGGTTTCTACTGTGAATAATGTCTCCTTATGATGTTTTGAATCTTCCATGGAAGATTAGCTTACTTTCATCTGAAATTTAACGTAATTGGTAATATGTTACGCCTCTGTTTTTCGTGCTTTGTTTCGCTTCACGCTTCTCGTGATTTAATCTAAATTTTCATATGTTTCAACTCTTTTAAAGTGCAATAAGAATGAATTTAAATTTATAATTTTGACACTATGCTGGCGAGAAAGAGGGAGTAAAGTATTTGAGAATGGCGAGGAGAGTTGAGAAATTTCACTGTTTTGAAATTGCCACCGCCCGAGCCTAAGAAACCTAAGACCATTAATGTCAAGCTTGCTTAAAAAGGGAAAATATAGACAAATTAAGTTTAGTTCTCTGAGTACTAATTTGGACTTTAGAGAGGTTAGAAATTATATTTTATAGTAATGCTTATGATGTTTCTTGGACTGTTTTGTGCTGTGAGTAAGACCTTGGTCTATGAACTGTTAACATTATGAATAAATTTCCTTGAATTTACTGGTGTTTTTGCATCTACAGGAGAAAAATTGAAGTCACTAATATGCAAGAGGAACAATTCTTTAATATATCTCCTAAAGATTTTAAATGTTCTTGTTGTTTAAATTTAAGGAAAGGGGGACTGAAACTGATAAGAAATAGATTAATGTTGTTGAATGGCATAACATACACAAGATTCACAGACTATTGAAAAGAAACAAAAAACAGACTCATTCACAACTTTGCTCAAATAATGATGAAGTTGGTAAAAGGAGATAAAAAGTAATATAAATAGTGTCTACTTCTTTCTCACTTGCTTCCATATTTACATTCTCATCTTAAACTATTGGGTTAGGTTATAAATATTTGTGTTTTAGATCACCTTGTGGAAAGACAAATAAATACTATCTTCGGATCCTACAACTTCTTCAATTATAGTATTCAATTCAACATGGTTTATTTTAATATCTATTTTTGTTCCTTTTAACCCTGAAATAATGGAGCAGCTTAATGAGAAAACCTAAGGCTTAGAAAATGATATATGACAAGTTATTATACCTTTTAATTTTTTGGCATGTATTAAGTGCTCATATATATTATTTTTGGTCTTTGTTTCTGCCTCAATAGTGAAGGAAAAAGAATCATTTGCGATGCCAATTTTTAAAAGCTCAAGTCTTCTCAACAACAACAACAACAACAACAACCCAGTATAATTCCACAAGTGGGGTCTGGGGAGGGTAATATGTACGCAGGCCTTACCCCTACCCAGGGGGCAGAGAGGCTGTTTTCAGGAGACCCTCGGCAGGCCTCAAGTCTTCTCCATAAGCTGATATAAATTGTGGGTATCTCTTGCAGTTTATACGTCAACTGAAAGGCTATTTTTCCGATGTTTGAGCTTTCACGACAAGCTGTCACCACTTCAAATTGAAGCTCTTGGTTTTGCTCTCCGAGAATCACTAAAAACTTGACTCTCATGAAAACGAAGGTCTCTCAATTCTAAATTCCTTATCTACTGCAATTTACTCCATATCCCAAGGTAATCTATCTTTTCATATTTTATTTGTTGTCTTAGTTATGTAACTACTACTGAAGGTGCAGAAATACCAAGGTGTAACTTAGCGAAATCAGCAGATATCAATATCTCCAAAATCTATTAGTTTACGTTGATTCTTTACCGTATTTGGTGGTAGATGCTTAAATTTATTTTAAAGTTCTTATGAAACATCATAAGACCATATGTGTAATATTTTGTATCCATAGCTTTGGAGATTAAAAACACCCCCATTTCAGATGTTTACAGAATAACATCTTTCTTATATACTGACCTGCATGTGCTTCCTCGACATGAAGGAAATAAAATATCTGATGCATTTATCTAAGCTCAATTTCTTCTGTTTGTTTGTTTGTCTCTGAATATTCAAAAGAACATTAGAATTTATGGTTTATTATGCTCATTTGTTGGTTATAGCACGAACAACTGAGATATTCATTAAAAACAAGTAGTATTACAAATGATTTGACAAAATATTAAGATTCCTACCGAGACTAGCCCTCTTATGGAAAGAGATTCTATAGCACCGGAGTCGTTCAAAGAGCCCTTCTTTCTATTTTGTGCGTGTCAACTATTGATTCTATGCCATCAAAGCATGCTAACAGCAGAAATGCAAGTACATACAACTGCGGTAATGCCGCATCGTTGATAAAGAACCTTGCCATCCCCAGCTTTGTCCCCTGCTTAAAGTTCATTGGCATATTCCCCTTCCCCTTCTATTCCCAATTCAATAGGCTTCCTTTATTGATTCAAAAAGCTTCTTTCCCGCGACAATATTTGGACACTAAGGTTAGTTTCACTTTTCGGACTAGTACAGGTCCAAACCAAAGCCAAAGCTCCAAAAGTCTAAGGATAAGTTCCTTCTCTATGGAAGAAAGAGAGTGCCACAGCTATTATTTCAAAAGCTCGGAAATTCCTTCTGGGAACAGCTACTGCTTGGATAATACAAATTGATTGATGTTAATTTAAGAACCACAAAAAACAAGAATTTCAACTCTACTAATCCATGCCTAGATCTTACCAAGTATTAGAAGAAAGTGATAAAACATGTGGAAGAGGAACAAAGTTGGCATTCTTTTATGCCTTTTGTTCAAAGATTGATATAACAATCAAATTAGAACTTTTTTGGTTGGATTTATTTTATTTTTGTGAAATTATTGAAATTTGTCTTTACAACTTTGACATCTCAACTAATATGTTATGCAAAGAAATTAACTTTTTCAGTAGCATGTTTGCATGTTTTAAAAAGCCAAAAGTGCTCAATTTTTATCTGTTTGATATTAGGAATATGTGTTCATAGACACCGAGAGCATTAGTAGCTGGCCTTTATATACTCTTTAAGAGATAATACTTTTTGTTGCTTTAGATTTGTTTTAAAAAAATTTGAACCAATAAACATTCCAGCTAATTTTTAATGTGCTTGTTCAAGCTTAGTTATGAATGATTTGCCATTTGATAAAGCAGGCAGATTCTTTTACCTCTGCAGCTCTGAACATAAGAAGGCTACGTAAAGTTCACATCAGTTTATATCTTCTTTGAAGTACTTTCCTATGGTAGTTTTAATTGCAAACTTGTACTACTGTCAACGGATGACACATTGATTTTCTTTCTTCTTTCGAAATTGACTAATATTCTTTTCTTTCTGAATGCTCTATTGTTTATCTCTTAAGTTGTATTTCTCACCAATGTTTAGGTTCCAGATGTTAGAGAAACTGTGTGAGGGTGATAAATATGTCTAATATTTTAGCATTTCAGTTGTGATGCCTACAATTACATGAGGTGTATGATCAAGGCTTCAAGGTGAGTTTTCTCTACCATTTTCAGTTCTTTCTTTCTCTTTCGTGGCTGGATTAATATATCATGTGTAACTGTATACAGTGGGATGAATCATTGATAGAACAAGGCTTCAAGCGTGATAATATTGTGTGCTTCACTAATTCAAGATTTGCAATTTTGAATACAATCCAGATCCCCCAGTTTACAAAAATTGGCTTTTTTCACTTTTAGCCCGCGCCAGAAAGTATTTGTATTTGATAGCCGAAAAAATAAATAGAATTTGTATAATTTTTGTATATAACATACATAATATGTGTGTGTGTGTGCATATATATATATATATATATATATATATATATATATATATATATATATATATATATATATATATTTATGTATGTATACATTCACAAGTTCTCTCTTCAATGACACTATACCTATTATAGGACGTCATTTTTATTCTAACAATCTCTTGGGTTGTTAAGTAAATATGTTCTGATTATAATGGTAATATTCATCAACCAATAAAGCTAAGATGGTATAACACTTGTTGACTATAATTGACAGTATCAAAAATTTCCCCTACTCACATTCTCGAAGTCACCTAGCAATTGGTTTTATCTTGCATTGGAGATGACCTACTACTTCTCAAAGTCAATTGACAATTGGTTTTACCTTGTGCAGAGGTATGCCTTTTGATGCAATTTAAGCATGTTAAATGATTCTTGCGTTCATGGAAGATATATACTGAAGAATTAGAAACCTTAAACATATTTTATAACCAAGCACCCTACGAGTTATGTGATGTCTCCACTAAACCACACCGTCATAACTATGTCACCGAGACAAGTTTGCGCTCAGTCTGACATATGGACACTAACATTTAATCATTACTTCACGATTTTGCAGGTGTTTTTTTTTGTCAAAGATTGACACGAATAGTGCGACACTTTTTGCCAATATGTATTTAGCATCTAATAGTATGATATTCTTATGGATGTAAACAATGTATCATTTAGCAATTATGTAATATCCGTGAGTGGATATTTTAATTCAAATTGTATGTTAATTATATCTAGCAATTCGTATGTGATATATCTTGTATATATACGGTTTATTAAATGCTTACATGCGTCCATTTCTCTTCTATACTGTTTCATATATATACCAAGCTAATAAAAAATACTCCCTCCGTTTCAATTTATGTGAACCCATTTGATTGGGCACGGAGTTTAAGAAAAGAGAGAAGACTTTTGATCTTGTGGTGTAAAATGAGGCACCTTTATTTTGTGTGGCTATAAATCATTGCATAAAGGTAAATTGTTTCCAAATAAAGAAAGAGGTCATTCTTTTTGGCACGGACTAAAAAGGAAATAGGTTCACATAAATTGAAACGGAGGAAGTAGTATTTTTAACTTTATCATATTGGGCCTGTGCTGGCACAGGCCATCACAGCCTAGTAACTTTATATAAGTTGAGGTGTCTACTTGTGCACATAGACGAATTTATATGGTGGCAAGTGGTATCATCGGACACCGCTTCTTCAAATATTGAGTCAATTCCATACCTGTTGAGTCAATCTCGTGCCTGGGCTATTTTATGATGATCAGTTCCATGACTAATAGGCACGATACGAGTATGTTCGGTCCTGGAGGTGTTTCACATATCATCTTTACATGTCATTCTTCACTTTTCTTCAAACTTTGTTGACACGTGTCACTATTTAATAGACCCGCGTGGCGAGTCTAATTTTCACCAATACAGATAGTCCCTCCACTTTTCGGTTACTCACCATGATGTGACCGGGAAGTGGAAGATTTTATCCTTTTCATCCTTGTCTCTGCCTCATTAAAAACCTTGACGAAAAAAACCAATAGGGACAAAAACCGGACGAAAAAAAAAGAGTGCCTAACTTAGAGATTCAGATGATAGCTCCACCGCTTATGTTTCTTTTGTCAATAATTAGTTGGTTTACCCCTCTCTTGTTTAGGGGTTTGAAGTCAAAAATATATATATATATATACATATATATATATATATATATATATATATATATATATATATATATATATATATATATATATATATATATATACATATATATATATATATATATATATATTTATTTTATGCCTATTTTAATGTTTGGATTTTTGTTTTACTTTGCATTAAAAATGCTTTAATGTGTGACGATCCAAAGGGTCATCACCTATTTTTCTCATCTGTTCCGCGCTTCCGAGACCTTGAAAACCTTATTTTATATTACCTCAATTTACATGCGCAGCCGGGAAATTTTGTGTTAGGATATGTGAATTCTATGAAAAAATTAAAGAATTTTGATATTAATAATGATATAGTTGACTTCGGTCAACATTTTTGGTAAATGGAAAGGACCCGAGATCGGACAGTCCCGGAACGTCCGTAGGTAAATATGGGACTCGGGCATGTGTCCGGAGTCGAATTCCGAGGCCTAGAGCCCGAGATATGAATTTTTCTGTTAAATTATTTTACTGAAATTATTAAGGAAAATGGAAGTGAAAAATGATTAAAAGACCATGGTATCGGGCTCGTATTTTGGTTCCGACGCCCGGTACAAGTCTTATATATTATTTAAGCACTTCCTGCAAAGTTTGACGAAAATTGAACGTCGTTTGAAGTGTTTTGAACCATGAGTTCCAAGTTTGAAAGCTTATGAAGTTTAAGAGGAGAAATCATGAATTTGAGCCTTGATTCTATGAAAACGATGTTATAATGGCGATTTGATCGCGCGAGCAAGTTCGTGGTATGATTTTGAGGTTGTGTGCATGTTTGGTTTAGAGCCCGAGGGCTCGGGTGAAGATTTGATAGGCCGTGAGAGCAAATTTTGAAAATAACCACAGCTGGTATTTTCCCCGGCTGTTATCTTCGCAATTGCGAAGAATCACTCGCAAATGCGAGAAGCCCCAATATAACCTGAGTTCATAAATGCGAACAAAACCTTTGCAAATGCGAAGAGACCCAGAACTACCATAGGTTCGCAAATGCGAACAAAAGCTCGCAAATGCGAGGCTGCCCACAATTAGCCTATGTTCGCAAATACGAACAGGTTCTTCGCAAATGCGAAGTCTGAGAGCTGGACTGTTGCGTTCGCAATTGCGAAATATGTTTGCATTTCTCATAACCGCAGTTGTGCAATTTTATACTTAAACAAAATTAGATCCATTTTTCACCATTCTTTCAAAACCCAAAACCTCATAGGCGATATTTCAAGAGCAATATCACTCTAAATCACTTGTAAGTCGATTTTTACTCAACTCTTTAAATTCCTAACATCATTAAACATGTTTTCCATGAGAAATCAAAGATTTTTTTGGTTGAAATTGATGTTTTCGGGTAGAACCTAGGTTTTTCGTAAATTGGGCAGTTGAACCTCGATTTGAGGTCCGATTTCAAAACAAATCATATAATTGAACTCGTGAGGGAATGGGTAACCGGATTTTTGTCCGAACCCCGAGATTTGACCACGTGGGCCCGGGAGCGTTTTGGGAAATTTTGAGTAAAACTTTGAGAAAGCCATTTTTATGCATCCAAACCAATTTATATAGTGTTTATTAAAGTAATTGAACAAACTGTGATTAGATTCGAGCGAGTTGGAGGTTGAGTTACGAGGTAAAGCGATAGTTGAAGGTTAATTGGACTTCAAGGCTTTGAGGTAAGTGTTCGATCTATCCTAGCTGTACACCGGAGTCTAGCATGACCGTGAGTCGCTTGTTGATACATGTTGTGAGCTAAGGTGGAATTTTCCTAAGTTATATTCTTGAGCCCTTGCCGGGTTGTGAAGGTTGATTATTATTCCCTTGCCGGGACTTTGTTGTTGTTCCCTTGCTAGGATATTGTTATGACTGTTGTTACTCCCTTGCCAGGATGGTACTTGTTGTTCAGTTCATTCTTCTTGCCCGTTGATTGTGACTATTATTTTGGGTGAGGAAGAGTGATAATGCACGAAGGGTGATGCTGTGCCATTTTTAATTATGTTCGCACGAAAAATCATTTCGTGCCATGTTTTACTATTTATGCACGAAGAATCATTCCGTGCCATGTTTACTATTTATGCACGAAGGATCATTCCATGCCATGTTTACTATTTATGCACGAAGAAACATTCCGTGTCGTTGTTGCTTAAATCATGCACGAAGGATCATGCCGTGCTATGAATGTGAGGATGAGAGTAAAAGCGCGAAGGGTGATGCCGTGCACTTTTATTTGATTATTTGGTGAGGATGAGAGTAAAAGCACGAAGGGTGATGCCGTGCAACCATTCATTTTTCTTGTTTTGTGATATCTATTTTGCTGCACTCTATTTTTACCTTACTGTTAATTATGTATATTCATTTGTGCTCCCCCAGCGTGTTCCCTCCCTTGCTATATGTGTTGCTCAGTATTTCTGTTATTTTGTTGTACCTACGTATATAGAACTGCACAGGTTTATGTGAGTGTCTGGTCCTAGGCTTATCACTACTCTGCCGGGATAGGCCAGGCACTTACCAGCACATGGGGTCGGATTGTGCTGATACTACACTTCTGTGCCTTTTTGCACAAGGTCCAGGTTTTGAGCAGGAGCAGCAACAGTAGTTCACTAGCGGGATTATCATACTTCCGAGACTGAGGTAGCTTGCAGGCGTCCGTAGGCCCGGCGTCTCTTCTATTTGCTTTCATAATTATTGTAGTCTCATTGTTCCGAGACAGACTGTTATTATTTATTTCTTTCAGACCATTATGTGTAGTTATTCTTAGTAGTTTGTTAGATTGTAACTCCAAATCTTGGGTAAAGGATTTATTGTCGAGTGTTTCACACTAATGTTCGGTTTTTATTCAAAAGAATTCCGCATTTAAAGTTATTAGTATTATTCTTGTTATTAATTATAAGAACATGATGGTTGTATAAATATATAGGTGGTGAGTAAATTGGCTTGCCTAGCTACCACGAGTAGGCGCCATCACGATCCCGATGGTGGGGGAATCCTGGGTCATGACAAGTTGGTATCAGAGCATTAGGTTACATAGGTCTCACAACTCATGAACAAACATAGTAGAGTCCGAGGGGTAGGTACGGAGACGTCTGTACTTGTCCTCCAGAGTCTATTGAGTTAGGAAAAGTCTCTCATTCATTCCTTCTTGTCATGCGATTTGTTCCTCAAATACTAATTGAATTTCTACTATGTTCTTTCGCAGATGGCGAGAACACGCGCTTATTCATCCGCTGATCAGTAGTCCGAGCCTCAGGCAGCTCCTGCGAGGGGCAGAGGCCGAGGTCGTGTCGGAGGTCGTGGTAGGGGCAGAGCTCAGCCCGAGGCAGTGATTCCAGAGGTGGAGCCTCATGTTGAAATTGGTGAGGAGGTTCCAGCTCTAGCAACTCATGTTGTAAAATTTCATAGGAAAAGAATGAAGATTAGGAGGAACATGGGTAAACCATCCACAGAATTGCTTACAAAGATACTGCACCTAATAACTGAAAAAGAAGAGATAGTTGCGGGATGGAATAGACCACGAGGAAGGAAGGTTCATTAATAACCTTGGACAATTATACAAATATTTTTCGAAGCAATCATTGAACCGAAAGCATCAAAAACCATGAGGTCAAATCCTGAAGAACTAGAAATTATCATTGACTTTCCAAATAGGAAGGTTTACGTTAGTCATGACTCGACACCAAAATTTAAAGGTAATTTTTATATGTTAAAAAAAATTCTTTGCTTGCCTCCATGCTAACATAACAGGTGTACCACCGAAGGTAAAAGTTTATATGCTCAATATTGACCTGTAGAATAATCCGGTCAAGCAAAAGAAGAAACTAGAGTCAAATAATAAAAGATAAATTTACAGAACTTTGAAAGATCGGTTTAGTCTGAAAAGTCAAATCATTCGAACTTGCAATTATCTCGGATGTCTCGGTAAATGCAATTTTAATTCAAGAAGATAAACGTACACATTCTCCTATCTATTATAAAATGCTCTTAGATACGAAAATTACATATCAACATTATGATAAATTGGCATTAATTGTAGTTACCCTAAATCTAAGGCTTTATTTCAATGTCATTCAATTCACATAGTCATTATATTTTCATTGCATAATATTTTGCATAAACATTAACTGCCAGGAAGGCTAGCTAAAGGAGTAGTCAAACTAAGTGAATATGATATTGTTTATCAGCCACGTACGACTATAAAATCATAAATTTAATAGATTTCATGATTAATCTTAGCTCGAACACATTACTGGAACATGTATTTCTGGGATAATTATCGAGATCTGATCTTCTACATAAATAGGTCCACAAATACTAAACTTCCCGAGCAAGGGACAATGCTTAATGCCTATCAGAAAAAAATAGTTAGATAATTCATAAAAATTACTTTATTACTAATAATTAAGTCGAGTATGAAGCATATGCTACATGACTTAAATTAGCTTGGCGACTCAAAGCAAAAATGTTGATTTAACGATTGATCAAATCCAAGAAAATTATACAGCCCAAGAATGTAGTTTCAAGTTGGAGTTTTAATTTAAAATAAAAATCAAAATTAAAAAAATAATAAATTACCAATTCAAATTAGAGATTAGTTTCAAGTTGGAGTTTTAAAATTATTATAAAATAAATAAAACTAAAATAAAGACATTTAAAAACTTTCATAGAAAAATATTGAATAAAGTAATATGTTAATAACTTTCTATTAACAATGTAAAAATGATTAATATTAGCTGATGTAATAAAGAAAAATACATAACAAAAAGTTATTCAATGCGCTCCCTATATAAGTCCTGTTAGTTTAACAAATATTTTATACATTAAAATTTAGATAATATTATTAAAAGCAACAAAATAAAATTTAAAATAAAAAATATTTCAATAGTAATAAATTATAAATCTTCGCATATTATGACAAAAAGAAAGCGAATACTAAATATCGGTTAATATATTAAAAAAACTTATTTACTAATATCTTTGATTTAATAAAGATTTTATTATTAGGTATATCATATTGATAAATAAAATAATAATTAAATTTTATTAAAGCAATATAATCTATAGAATCGAACAATTCCGATCATAATTTAATTTAATTAATAGTATTTTGTTACACATACATTTTAATCCTGACTGCCGCGACTACAACTACTAGTATAAAAAGAAAAACGGAAAATACCCGAAACCGGTTGGACGGGTCTCATTTACAGATCACTCTACATTGTCCAGAGAAAGAGAGAGGGGTTTCCTGGCGAGCCATGGATGTCCTGTTCAACTCAATCGACGTTCGCGATCTACTCTCATCACCAGACATCAACGATGTAACTTCGCCGTTATCCGCCCCGGATCTCCGTCTTCTCATCGACCGTCTACAAGTTCGTTCCGTCGATATAAAATCCAAAGTCCGGCAATACATTCTCTCACATTACTCCGATTTCTCCACACTCTTCTCCCAGTGCTCCGACGTCGTTTCGAGATCCGAACATCTTTCTTCTGAAGTATCCAATTTGATCCAGCTCATCTCGGATCATCCAGTTGAAGTAGAAACCAAAGCTGTAATTGATGACATTGTGATAAGAAACAGAGAGTTGAAGGAAAAGAGGGAATTGTTAGGCTTACTTGCTGTGATATTGGAATTGAGTGATAAACTCGGGTTTGTGAAGGAGGAGATTAAGGTAGGGAGAGTTGAGCAAGCGGCGGAAGCGTTAAGGGAGTTAAAGGCAGTGTTGGTAACGAGTAGTGATAAATCGACGGCGTTTGAGGAGAGGCAGCCTTTGGTTTACGCATTGTTAAAGGATGAGTGGACTGAGTGTTTTGAGGAGGTAATATTTATATATTGTTTTTGTGCACGATTGTCTGATTGTTAAGATGATTAAAGGAAATGAATTTGCTTAAATTCTTTTCTCTGCTATGTTTTTTGTGAAACATTTTAAGCTCTGGTGTTAGAAATTGGTGATTCTTATAGCTAAACAACTATTTTGGGATCGAGGCTCATTTGTGAGTTGTCATTGTTATTGTTATAGGGTGTTTGGTGGAATATTTGGGCTTTTTACTGAAAATATGTTGAGACAGATAATAATAACAACATACCCAGCATTATGCCACACTGTGAGGTTGAGGTGAGGTCTCGAGAGGCTAGTGTGTACGCAGACCTAACCCTATCTTGTGAGGATAGAGAGGTTGTTTACAATAGACCCTTGGCTCATGATAGCATGAGCACCACATTAATGAAACTATAGACAAGAAGAGACAGTACCAAAAAGCCATATGAAAGCAGAATAAAACAACAAGATAGTAAGTTAATCAACAATGAAAGAAAACAACAGTTAGTTATAAAAACCTACTACCTATAGAAAGCGAGATTGCATGCCAATACTACTGTTATGAACACTCTAGACTACCTACTCTACTACCCTAATCCTCGACCTCCATACCTTCCTATCAATGGTCGAAGATTGTCCTTGGTCAGCTGAAGCTGCACATGTCTTGCCTAATCACCTTTCCCCACCTCTTTTTTGGCCTACCTCTAACTCTCCGTAAGCCCTCTAATATCAACCTCTCACACCTCTTCACCGGGCGTCTGTGCTCCTCCTTTTCACATGACCAAATCACCTAAGCCGCGTTTCCTGCATCTTGTCCTCAATAGGGATCACACCCACCTTGTCGCGAATAACCTCATTTCTGATTCTATCTAACCCGGTGTGCCTGCACACCATCTTAGCATCCTCATCTCTGCTACCTTCATCTCTCGACATGAGCGATCGTGACTAGCCAACACTCAGCACCGTACAATATCGTTGGTCTGACCACCACTCAATAGAATTTACCCTTAAGTTTCTTGTCACACAAAACACTGAAAGCGAGTCTTAATTTCATCCATCCCGCCCCAGTATGGTGTGTGACATCTTCATTCTCCTTATCCCCCTGAAAAATAGACCTAAGGTACTTAAAACTCCCTCTCCTAGGAATGACCTGCGAGTTCAGCCTCACCTCCCCTTCCCCCCTTGAGTCTCGCCACTGAACGTGCACTCCAAGTATTCTGTCTTGGTCAGTTGGTCCTGCTCAACTTAAAACCTTTCGATTCCAGAGTTTGTCTTCAGACCTCTAGTTGCGCTTGCGCTTTCACACCGTCTCGCCTCTTGTCAATCAATACAATATCATCTGCAAATAGCATGCACCACGGCACCCCCCTTGGATGTGGCGCGTTAGTACGTCCATCACCAGAGCAAACAAAAAGGGGTTGAGTGCCCACCTCTGATGCAACCCCATCTTAACCGGAAAATGGTCCGAGTGTAAAACTACCTCACTCAGGTCTTTGCTCCATCATACATGTCCTTAATCAACCTAATGTAGGCAACAAGTACGCCTTTAGCCTCCAAACATCTCCACAAAACCTCAACTTTATCGTACGCCTTTTCTAAGTCTATGAATACCATATGCAAGTTCTTCTTTCTCTTCCAATACTGCTCCATCAATCTGCTAACAAGGTGGATGACTTCTGTAGTCGAAAGCCCCGGCATAAACCCAAACTGGTTCTCGGAAATAGACACCCTCCTCCTCGCCCTTAGCTCTGCCACTCTCTCCCAGACTTTCTAGTATGGCTAAGCAGCTTGATACTTCGATAGTTATTGCAATTTTGGATTGAGACAGATAATAAATGAAGTCTTTTTTTACTGAAAATGAAAATATATTGAGACAATTATTATAAAAGAAGTAGTCTTTTTATTCTGGAGTAGGGAGTTTGATGTCCGCATGAAGATACATTGGAAAGAAATGGGCCTGAATAGAGAGTGTGACTAACTAGTTTGTGAATTGAAGCTAGTTTATCGATTAAATTATTGAGATGTATTAAAGGTTAGTCTTTTCACTTTGAAGTGGTAATTTGTATGGGATTGAGTAAGGAGAGTGATTTCGATTTTTAATTTTGAACTAGTTCTGAATAGGTTGGAAGTGTTCCGAAGGATTCTTATAGCCGACACCACGTAGTTTAGCATTGAGGCACAGTTGATTGATGATATATAAGCAGTTTGTCAGATCTTCCCTATGTCCAGTCTGGTGCAGTTGTATTTTCTGTTTCTTGTAACATCTTGATGTGGCAGCAAGGAAACTGCTTTAAATTTGTCAGTTTCCAGATCAGTCTTGCTGCTCTCTTTTTCCTCGCTTTCGCAGTGAGTTTGTTAATGAACTATATATGTGAAGGAAACTAGCCAAGACATTGCTGAATTTTTTTTTTGTAATGTCACTAATCATTTTTCTTTTTGGTAATGTGTATGTCTGTGTGTTTCCTGTGTTTGTTTTGTAATTATGTGTTTTGGGAGTTTTTTGTGGGGTGGGGGGTTGACAGAAGATGATATACTGGTGATCTTTATTTAGTTTCTGTGATTCTTGTTTAGAGGAATTGGATTTGGGTGTGTAGATGCAAGAGGTGCTTTTGCGATGTATGGACAATGCAGTGTGGTTTGAGCAAGAAAATAACACAGTTCACCTGAAGCATCAGTGGAACATCAAAGGCATTGATAGGATTGAGCTCCAAATAGTTTTAAAAGCGATGGATGTGAGTTTGAACTATGCCTCTCCCTTTTCACTTTATCTGAGGGTGACTCTGGAATATATTAATATTTCTGGTAAATCTTAGAGCAAATGTGATTAACTTTTACTCTTATTTTAACGTTTTTAGGCAGTTGGTATTATGGATTATGGGCTGGCTAAAGTAGCAGATTTGATGATTAAACATGTAATCACACCAGTGGTGAGTTTTAGATCAACTATTGTGGTGGAAAAGACTAATCAGGAGTCTGGGAATGGTGCCGAGGCAAATCTGAAGATACTTCCATCTGCTGACCCAAATGTAATGCTTGATGCCGATACTGCAGTTCTTCGTCTTGGCAAGTTATACATGTCTGTTATGCAAAAGCATCAGTTCAATTTGAACAAACATGTTTTATTTTGAGAGAGCTCAATTTCTTTGACATTCTGAGAAGAACTGCATATTTTTTCAAAAGTTAAATTTGTTTTGTCTGGATAACCGATAACATAATCCACTTACTTGGACATGGTTGTGAGTTCTTCAAACTACTTTTAACCTGTTTTTGGGTTTATTACGTTAATTTTTGTTCTGTAAGTTGAAGAATCCAATTTGCTTTGCCTATAAAATGATGTTCCAGCCCCTTATGCTCTGACGTAAAAGAGGACTCTAATTGGTACTAAGGTTTTAATTAGTAAAATTCATAGTAACCCAGTTCCTGTCTCAACATGCAGGTTGACAGTATGGATGGTGGAAGCATGTACTCTGTTCTTGTTGATATTGTCAAGTTTATTAGTAAATCCTTGTGCTTTGGAAATAGTACATGGATGCTTTGCTTTGGAAGATTAACATGGCCAAGGATGTCAGATTTGATAATATCCAACTTCCTCTCCAAGGTCCAATTCAATGTCCTTGTGCCTTAACATAGGGGGCACTCTTTGCAATCTGAATTATTAGAAGCCATATTTCCTCCGTGCTAACTATGAATGCTTTGATATTGTTGAGATCCTTCACTGGAAATTGTTTATAATGAACTGTTAACGTTTTATATATCCCTGCAGATGCTAGTACTCTTATTACTAAACACTAAATATATCAATTGATGTGTTAGTTTGGGTACTTCACCCTTTCATGTAGAAGCAAGGTAGTTGGCTCTTTGTATTGGATGAAAGGATAGGTAATTGTGGCAATTTTTGGGTGCCATTTGATTCACCGACTCTTCAAAAGATTTTTTTGTGACAGTTATTTAAAGATATATATTGTTAAAAGAGATCTTTACTAGATGGATTTGGATAAAGTAGCTACGAATTACTCTGAAGAAAGCTAAGAATATGAGTACTTTGGTCAATTTGCTGAATCCTGTTTTGGCTGAAGGTAAATTATCTGTTTTTCCATGAAAGTTTGATCCAATGGGCATAAATACTTCATTAGTCTTCTAACTTCATAAAAAATAAAAAAAGTACTTCATTATAACTTTACTTATCGGAACAAAAAATTGTCTCATTAGTGCTACTATCTCTGAATTCAGATGATATCCTTAATTCCTTATTTCTTAATTCATTTCAACTCTTCCAATTCAGTAGGACCATTTGACGAGAGCTGCAACATTTATCTCAATGAATTGAAATTTTCCATGTCATTCTGGTATAGAAAGCATAGAACGCTTGAGTTGCTTTAGTACTTTTTCTCCTTTCTTGACTTGATAACTTAACGATGCCTCTGATGTTTGCTTTTCATATCATATTTGGTCAAGTAGAAATTATTTTCAGTTCCATTTCATCTCCAAAGGGGAAGAAAGATGTTGGTGTGACCTCTATGTTACATGGGTCCTTCATTTGCATTGATGTACCCATGTTGAATGGGGGAGATGGTACTTCGTGCAAATCGTAAAAATTTCACAAATGAACTAGTAAAATGCTACGGTTACGCCTATTAGGCACTTATACCTTTATGAGATCTGTACCCTTAGCCGAGTCCATGTGATATAGGGTGTGACCAATAGTTCTAGTTCTGACTTTGTCAAAGACTAAGAGCCCGTTTGGACATAAAAAAAAGTTCACTTTTTTCTGAAAAATTTTCAATTTTTTCGAAATCAGTGTTTGGCCATAAAATTTTCAATTTTCACTTGAAGATGAATTTTGGAATTTCAAAAAGCTATTTTTCAAAATTTTCACTCAAATCACTCACAAACTTCAAAAAACAACCCAAAATAATATTCATGTCCAAACACAACTCTAATTTTCAAATACCATTTTCACTTGAAAAAATTTCATTTCTTTTTGGAATTTTACAATTGTTATGTCCAAACGCCCACTATGTTTCTTGGACACATCTAGAGGTCGGATCTTGAGATGTAAATTCTAAGATTCAGGATACGGATCCTAGTATGCATACGTGTGTGGGGATCTGGATAAAAATAATTCAAAAAAATAAAAATATCTCTAAATTATGAGAAATTTTGTGGAATACTTACTTATACCTTGTAAAGTGTGGATTTCTTTTTTATTCTCATGATGTAGATAAGCGAAGGATTAATTTTCTAGATAAAGTATGATATTTTCTTCAAATTTACCCTAGTTTTGGTTCTGATGTCGGGAATCATATTGTAACCCGTCTAGAATTTTTTCATCCCTCGGGGTCAAAGTACCAAAAATTATTTGACCAGATCCGATACGAATCCCATACCCACACTCATACTAGTGTCATGTCACCACGGATGCCGCACCTAAACTGTCGTGTCGGAGTAACTTAGGTCAGAGATACTTAGCAATGCAGTTAAGAACCAGTTTGAAGAATCAATTGTTTTAGTGGCATGCTTGTGTGGATTCTTCTCTTTTCTTTAGCATATCTTAGGAATATTGCGACAACTAGCACTGTGCATTATCAGACTGAAGCATCAAATGTTGCTGGTTTTTATTCATTTGGATAGCACTTGATAAAGAAAACAGCTGATTAGGATTCCTAATTCTCATTGTTGACTATGTTTTATTAGATGCTAGGTATATCTTCTTTTTCTTTTTTTTTTTTTTGAGAAAAAAAAATACAAGTTAATGGTAGGTATATCTTATTGTTGAATTCACAATTTTGATATTTGTTGTTTCAGAACGTGCCTGATGATGCTTCCAAACTGGCCGACTTCCAGAAAATCATAAAATGCACATCTGACTTTGAGGAAAGTTTAAAGGAGTTAATGTTCATTGCTTCCTCTGATGGCAAGGATGACAGATTGAGCAAATTCGCTGATAACGTGGAGGTCCATTTTGCATCCAGGAAGAAGGTTGAGATTTTGGCCAAGGCTAGAAATCTACTTTTACACTCTGACTTCCGCCTTCCAGAAGTACGTACAAAGTGTTGTACTTATGCATTTTGAATTGTCAATGTTTTAGCTTTTGAATGTGCTGTAGAGCTCTTTCTGCAGGATTGTACCAGGAGACGCTCTAAAGTTAAGGATGATACAAAGGCTGAAAGTTCATCTGACCTTGTTGTCGATTTGCTTTTTACATCTGAGAGATGTGTGGTGTCCGAAGCAGCTTCAGGTCTAATGAAGTTAGTTCACGGAACACTCAAGGTCAGTTCACTGAAGCTTAAAAAATCATACAGAGTTTTGTTTACATGTGGGCACAACCAAATTGTTTTACTTTCACCTCTCTCCCATCTGTCTCCTTTACTTTCCGTTCATAGGGCCAAGGTTTGCTTACTTCTTTTGGCTTTATTTTCTGTATTTTTCATGTAATAATTAGGTTATCAACTCGTCTTCACTATTAATGTACATCCTTTAGTATCATGAAGTATCTTAATATAGATGCCTCTGAATTGACTTACCAAATAAAGGTGCTTTATATTTAGCTTCTATTCCAGTATTACTGAATGCAATATAGGAGCATTTAAATTTTGATGTGAGAGGTTAAGTCGAATAGCATTGATACTTAAGATGTTATTGTCCAGCCCCAAGGCTTGGTCTAGTGGTAAGAGCAAAATGCGTGATGTGGATTAGGCGCGTCACGGGTTTGAACCCTGCCGTATAAAATCTTGTTATTTAAGTGGAGAAAGGTAGAGGGGCGGGTCCATTATCCACGAGTTTCGAAGAGTGAGCCACTGACCCTTGCGAATTTCTTGGTTATCTAAGAAAAGAAGTTATTGTCCACTATCAACTCAATGAAGTCCAGGGTTAATCTCATTTTAATCCCAAATTAGCTGTGACAGGCTCCCTTGCATGAGTTCACTGTGTTCTTTCTTTTATTTTCTTTCCCCCTTCCTGTATGAGCAAAGAAAGAACAGTTGTGCACCATCAGCTATCTTGCAGAGATCGAAATATTTCCGCCAGCTCTGATTGATTATGCTTGCTGTGTTTTGAACTTAAGAAATGCCTTTTCAGTAATTGCCAAAGCTCATTAACTAGGAGGCATTTTTAGTACCATGTTTTACTGAATTTTGTCATCGAAGGCATGTTCTTCCAAAAGAATTGTTCGCCTGAAGTCTTGATCACTGTGTAGGGAGTGCATGGTGAAAATTGAGGTTTGAAGTGTGTGACCATCTTATCTAAAAGTTTAAGCGGTTAGAGAGAGCACACTTTTTTTACTTAATTATGTCTTCTACATGCCCCTCAAGTCTTTTCTACGGATCAAGCATGTGAAAATTCTTTTTATAATAGGTGGTGCTGAGACTTGAAACCAGGACCTCTACCTGCCATGAAGTGTGGGACCATCTTATCTAAAAGTTTAAGCTGTTAGAGACAACACACTTATATTTACTTGTTTTATGTCTTCAACAGGATAATTGACCTCAATAACATTGATTAGTAAAACAAAACCCAAAAGTATACCAACTTATTTATAATGTGTTCATATTTCAAATTGTTTGTGATGTGCAAGTCCTTTGTTTAATGGATGAAGGCTACAGTGTGTTTTTAAGCTGCAGATTCAGCTGAAACCAACAACAACAACAACAACAACTACCTAGTAAAATTCCACCAAGTGGGGTATGGGGAGGGTAATATGTACGTATACCTTACCCTGCCCTAGGCTGTTTCGGATAGATCCTCAATAACATTGATTAGTGAAACAAAACCCAAAAGTATACTAACTTATTTATAATGTGTTCATATTTCAATTGTTTGTGATGTGCAAGTCCTTTGTTTAATGGATGAAGGCTGAAACCAATGGAATATATTTTGCATGTCTTTTATCTTTGATAGTCATCAGTTGAAGAAATTTTACTAGTCTTGCTTCTCTGGCTCTTCTGCACATTCTTACTTTTTTATTTTACCTTGTACTTTCTCACACATGCTTTCATCTAATGACCCCTGTGGAAAATGGTCCGATCATGCAGGATGTCTGCTTGTCATCTCCTAGAGTGGGATTGGAATTCTATCATGCTGCTAGGGATTCTCTACTTCTTTATGAAGCTGTCATACCTGTCAAGGTAACTGCTAAAGAGAGCTGCATCATAAAGAAGCTTACCCGTGCAGCACATGCTTTTCCTTTCTATCCGACCTTTTTCAATCTCCTGCACATATGTGAATGCATAGCAAAATGTTTCTTTTTCTCCTTCTCAAAAAAATGTTTCATTTTTCTTTCTTTATTACAACATTCTGAGCCTTCAGGGCAAGGGCAGTTTGGTGTCTGTTTTTTGTGCCTTTTTCATGATCATAATTCCTATATTTTTAATGGTTATTCTTTTTTTCTTTTTCTGGTTTCCTCCCCTTGTTTTGACTTGGAAAGTTCGAAAGGCAGCTTGATTCCATCAACCATTCTGCCGTTCTTATTCACAATGATTGTCACTATCTATCTCAGGAGATTCTTGGACTTGCATTTGAGGTAAGCATGGATGGAGAAATATCTTCATTCTGTTTTAGTTGATTTAATTTGCTCTGGTTTCGCATGTCCTTCTGCAAGCAAAAAATAGTCCTACTTATCCGAATTAGGTATCCAGTTTGATTTGATGTGATCAGGAGAAAAATAAGAAATATGCTTTCTTTAGTCTTAACTTGGCACCCACTTATCTTGTTAGTTTCAAAAAAAAAAAAAGGATTTTAAAAGTTGGATTTAGTTAAAATGCCATGTGTTGACTTTTTGTGTCATATAGTATATGGTAAACTTTCATTTAATTTTAGGATAGGAGCAAAAAAAAAAAAAACAACGCCGTATCTTTACATGATCTTACAAGGTCGAGGAATAGCCTCTTTCCCTTGTTTCTTTTTGGTGCTCCCATGAGATTCCTTTATGTTTAAAATATTGTTTGTCACTCTTAGAAAACCATCTCTTTTAGTAGGTTTCTACTTTTTGGTATACTTCTTATATAAGGCTGTTTCTGCCCAAACTTTCAATAAAATCTTATTACTTTATGAATAATGATTTTCCAACGTAATGGTGTGTCTTCCAGCATGACCTTCTGTTCTGAACCCAACCATTTCTGATTCTTCATGAGAGCACCCTAGGGTTTTTTATGGGTAAAGAGAGTTCCAGAGGACATATTTGGTCTTTCAAAAACTAGCACTGTAAAAAAATTAGCACTGTATGATACAGGTGTGATGGGTGATCCAATAATAACTGCATAGATCTATGGCAAACGTTGTTTGCATTCATTACTTTGGATACTATAGCATAATTAAGAAGTGAAGTTCCCCAAGTTCTACGATATTTAGCTTGGCTGAGGTAGAGAGCCTAAGCTTTTTCCTTTGCATGCACACACTAACCATGGGTTTTCTAATGCTAATTTACTTTGCACCATTTATGGTTTGAATATGACATGAGCAACAGCAACAACATAGTTATTGAAGAATTGAAAGGCATTAAATCTCAAGCTTCCATCTCTTTCTTGATTGTACCACTTGTATTTTCACACTTGTGTTTCCATCTGCTCTTTTTCGTTATTGGTTAAAGCTGACAGTAAATTGTTTCAGTATCGCTCAGACTTTCCAGCTTCAATAAAGGAACTTGTTGTTTTTGCGGATTTGGCTCCAAGATTCCAGCTGCTTGCAGAAGAAGTTTTACGAAGACAAATTAAACTTGTCATTTATAACCTAAAACAGGTAACTTTTCCCCCAGACCTTACACAAGCACATTTTGGTTTCCTACAAGTTGTATGCATCTCAGTGATTATATTTGCTGGCAATGACGTGATTCTAGGCTATCGATGGGGCTGATGGATTTCAAAATACTCACCAAATGAAGCAATATGAATCTGCTAAGTTGAGCATTGACCAGGTACAGTTTAGGGATTTGTACTTCCTGCTGAAAATGGGTTTTACATTAAATATTTAATCCTAACAATAGGGCTTAAGCATTTCCTTGCAGGTGATTTTCATACTTGAGAAAGTATATATTATATGGCACCATTTACTCCTACCTTCTGCCTACAAGAGAAGTATGAGCATGGTGCTGGAGGCAGTCTTTTCTAGAATAGCAAATGATATCCTCCTTCTAGATGATATTGCTGCAGAAGAAACATTGCAGGTGAGGACCAAAAGTTTTTCTGTTATTTGACCAGGAAGCTCCAGCTCTGCATGTATTAAGCCATCGAATTGTGTGCAGGAATAAGTTACCAGATTTTACTGTCTGCTATTTTTTTAAGGATGAAGACTGCCTGCTATTTTTCTTTTTTCCTTCAGTTCTTCATCCCAAAAAAAAAAAAAAGCAAGCGGTTTCTTACAATTCTTTGACCTTATGGGATGATTTGTTTGTTTACAGCTCCAAAGGCTGATTCATCTGTTATTCGAGAATCTGTCTTCTTTGTTGGACTCTGTAATGGTTATCAACCAGTCAGGAAAGTTGCAGGAGTCTCCTACACAAACTCTTGATGATCTTATACCATCCCTCCGGAAATTACGCAAGCTAGCAGGTATTCCCATTGTTGGAAGTCCTTATTCCAGAAGGAAATGATTCTCAACCTTACCATTTTTTTTTCCGCTGGACAATGTGAATAGATCTCCTGGACATGCCACTGAAATCCGTTACTGAAGCTTGGGAAGCCGGTGAACTTGTCAACTGCGGTTTTTCACAAACAGAGGTATGTATAAAGAAACAACTACCCAGTATGAGGATCTTTAGCAGAACATCCTAAAGAAAGAAAGAACTGTAACACAATCTGTAATTTGCTAACTATTGGCCTAAAGCAGTATCGTGTTTGGTGCATTTTGGGTCTCTTCTCTTTTTCTTGAATTATCATGTCATATTCATTAGCTAGTTGGTTTTACAGGTTGAAGACTTCATCAGAGCCATATTTGCAGATTCACCTCTGCGGAAAGAGTGCTTATGGAGAATAGAAAGTATATGTTACTGAGCTTTCAGTTACAGTTACAGTTAGCTTTTTGGTTGCTACAGCTAGGAGTTTACCTGTGTCAGATCTCTCTTAACCTCGATAAAGTAAGCTATCAGTTTTTTCCCCCAGTTCAGGAGCCTTCTATGTCCAATGATTCTAAGCGATATTCAAAGAAAAGCTCTCTTTTATGTATTCTGCTGAGGTTTGGTAGTTCAAATCAGAGAATGTACATATGAAATGTAAATTGGTTCATTTTACGTCTACTTCTATTTGGAAAGACTAAACAAGGGCGAGAATATGAGCATAGCATACAACTGACAGACAAATGACACATTTTAGATTCATTAGTTGATGGGAGCTAGAGTTGGACTGTAGTTTCTCAATTTAGCAACTGTAATGTGAAAGGATGCTCTCATCTTCCGCTGTTTCTTTTGGGCTGTTAGATTTAAGTAAGTTCTTGCAGTCACTTGTAAATTCTTTCTTCTTTGTAAGCTTAAGATTTGTTCATCATTCTGAACATGTCAAATTTTGCATGTGGGTGCTGAAACACTGCAACTATGTGCACGTCGCACCCATTTAGAGTAAGCAATACCTATGAGGAGCACCAAGAGTGTGGCCTAACAGTCATAAAGTTGTAACAAAAACCATGGGACATCAGGTTTCAGGTTCAGATTTCAATTGAAAGGCAAAGAATATGCCTAAACTTGGTGAGCTTAGTTACCTCGGTACATGTACTGGAAAAAGAATGCAATTACCAGAGTGCGCGCAAACGGACTAGGAAATCATGAGTATTAAATATAAAGCCTATAGGTTATAAGGACTGCATATGCAGCAACCCAAAAGTTATGGTTGTCCATAGGAGTGGCAAACGGGCGGCTCAGGTCGGATGTGGTTTGGGTGGAAAACGGGTAATAAAAAAGTGGATCAATTATTTGATCCGATCCATATTAAATATGGATAAAAAATGGGTTAACCGACGGATAATATGAGTTATCCATATTATCTATGACTTCTTGTATATGATCACTTTTAGGAGAATTTTTAGTCTCCCTAATTTGAGGAATTCCAAATTTGAGGCTTTACAAATGTAAAACTTAGATCTATTGGTTACTCATTGGTTATCCATTTTCTAAATAGATAATATGGTTCTTATCCATACTTGATATGTTTTTAAAAAGTTCATTATTCAACATATTTTTTAATAAATAGTATGGGTGGTTGACTATCTTTTTGGAACCATTTTACCGCCCTAGTTGTGCACTATCAACGGTTCACAGCCTAATCTCTTTCTCAACTTTGTCCTTTTAAAACCTGAGTTACTTGAATTGATGGTTACCTCTGTCATAGATATTTGGACTTGGGTGTTACTCTTGTTGATCTTTGTATGGACTTTGGCACACCCCCACCAACAACAATAACCCAGTGAGATCTCACATGTGGGGTCTGAGGAGGATAGTGTGTACGCAGACCTTAACCCTAATCCGGAGGAGTAGAGAAGCTATTTCCGGTAGACCCTCGACTCAAGAAAGAAAGAGACAATGTATCAGTACCAGCAAAAGAATTCTAACATATAACACTAGCAATGCAATATCCAGAAAATAGAGAGCAAAGTATTAACACTAAACTTGACTCTATACTCATTACTCTATTTCCTTCCGAACCCGACAGCAGTCCCGATTCATCAACAAAGGCACAATACTACATACACATGGGAATAAATGTACATACATGACCGCTAAACCTACTATAGCTCAACTTTTTGTCCCTAAAGAAGTATTAAGAACACAACTAGAGGCCCTAACAGCCTAAAGCAAGACACTATCACACTAGTCTCCTGTCTCCTAACCTACAACCCTAGTGCTCGACCTCCGCAACTTCCTATTAAGGGCCATGTCATCGGAAATCTGCATCTGCATCATGTCCTGCCTGATCATCTCTCCCCAATATTTCTTAGGCCTCCCTCTACCTCTCCTCATACCCGTCAAGGTCAGTCGTTCACACATCCTCACCGGTGCATCCAGGCTTCTCCTTATCACGTGCCTGAACCATCTACGCCTAATTTCCCGCATCTTGTCTTCCATGGGAGCCACGCCCACCTTCCCCGAATATCGCCATTCCTAATCTTATCTAGTTTAGTGTATCTACCAAACACATAACAAACATGGCTACCACCTAAATGTTTCTTCCAATAACCATTCAAACATTATAACAATATTACAGCATGAACTCATTCCGAGTATAACGAAACAGAATACTTTAGTTATTAATTGCTTGCTGTACGTATGAGGAGCAATCGAACAAATTTATCCTATACTCTTCTCTGCTTTTCTTTTAGCTCTTTACTTTGAATGCTGCGCTTAATATATGATAGTCTCTAAATAGATTGACGACTTAATTGGGAGATCTAAACTAATTTGATCAGCATTATTTGAGCCTTGAGAATGAATTTCTACGACTTTGAATCTCTCTTTTATGATGGTTGACGAATTCAAAGGATAAAATACAAATGTTTATCTTGGAATTGGTGGAGGAATGAAAAAGAAAAGAAAAGGAGGAGAAACATCAAAGTCTTTAACCAAAAATATTAACACTTGTTTTTCTCTACCCCATGAAATACTCAATAAAAGTCGAACGAGCTAGTATGAAGCCCTACAACGTCATCTGATTACTTCATAAAAGGTAAAGGAAAATGACGTATGAACTTTTAAGTGATTAAACAAGTATTTTTTTAATCATCTTTAGTCCTAATTTCCTCTTGTTGCTATTTTCTATTGATAATCATTTCTCGTTCTTATTAAACTACTTGTAGAAGTTTGTTTAACCTCTGCCATTGATAAGACGGGTTTTCCTTAAAATGTGATTCTTCTCATTTTATTTTGTGGGTGGTATTTGATTATGGACACTTGAACTGATCGTAGACAAAAAAAAAAAAAAAAAAAAAAAAAAAAACATATATATATATATATATATATATATATATATATATATATATATATATATATATATATATATATATATATATGTATGTTAAGTATATATATGTTTAGTATTTATATATGTTAAATTTATATATGTTAAGTATAGGCCGGTTACGGGTTGGGCCTTAACGGGTTTAACGGGTTCGGGTTCATCCGGGTAAAAATTGAACCGTGTACGTTACGGGTTGAGGGGGCGGGGCCGGATTTAGGGCTTTTTTTTTGTATTTTGTATAACTATTGTAAGTTATATTAATACAATGTATTAATATAAAAAATACAAGGAAGATGGGGAAAAATTGCACTTATAAATTGCAAGTGCTACATTTATTTCAAAATTCAAAGTTTTAAACTTACAAATTGAAAGGTTTACATTTAACAACAAGTAAATTAACCAAAAAAAGTAAATTCAAAGATTTTTCATTGCCTTAGTAAGTTCGTCATAATTAATATGAACTGAGTGACCTTCTTCTCGGGTGTTAAATTTGGATCGGTTACCATGTGTAAATATATCCCCAAGTTTCTCATCTTCTGGGCTATCAACATCGTCACATCCTTGATTTCTTCTTTCCGGTCTAATCCATTCTCTGAAACATACTAAAACTTCCAAAGCATTGCTTCCCAATGAGTGATGGGTGTCTCCAAGTTATTGTCTTGCTTAGCTAAATGCACTCTTTGATGCATAGCGAAAAGAACAGGAAATTGATTTCCATTCTCATGCCACCATCCCAACAGTGAATTCCTTTATGTGAGGCTCTTTTTACTTCTGTAGGTAGAGTTAAAGTTTATCGATGTTCTTGCAATTAACAATTAAATTATAAACATGACATGCACACCTAGCATGAAAAATTTCATTAAGAGGTGGTTGCAAATGCATGTTTAATATTGAAATTGCGGCATTGTTGTTAGAAGCATTATAAAAAGACATACACAATACTTTTTGCTTGAGATTATAAAATTCAACAACTTAACAAATAGTATTATTTATAAATGCAGCAGTATGACTCTGATCTTTATCATATTTAAAAACGATAATACATTTTTGCATACAAGTAGTATCATCTATCCAATGACATATAATTGTCAAATAATCACGTCTATTAACAGCATGGCCAATATCAGAAGTTAGAGAAACTCTACAAGGAAGGTGGCTAAACAAATAACGTATATATGTTTGATATTATCCATGAAATTTAAAGATATCAGCTCTACAAGTACTTCTAGAGATACTTTTAAATAAAGGATTGTAAATCCTTTGAATATACATAATAAGATATGACGAAGAAGCAAAAGAAAAAGATAGACAACCTAAAGCAATCAGTTTTGCTAACTCCTCACGGTCCTTCATTTTATCATATTTCAATAATCCTCCAGTAGGGTTAATAGTTGTTTGATTTTTATCACCATCAGAGCCCCATTCTATGGAATGTGCAATTCTCATATGTCTACTAATCGTCCATGTCCCCCTAAAGTTTGTCCAGTCAAATGTTTAAAATCATCTTTACAATGTTTGCATCTAACTCTATAAGTACCTTCAATTATTTCAAAAAATTCCATACCTTATTTCTTTTTCTACGATTAGTAGTCGGAGCCACACATGGTCTACTACTAGTGCCACGATCACCACCCCTTGTAGCAACTCCAACTTTACCAACTCCAGCATTAGTAGGTGTAACTGGTATCTCATCTTCCATTCCTAATTCATTATCTTTTATTCCATAATCTTCTTGTAATTGTTCATAATCTATATTATTATTAGGCGATGTATCGGGAACATGTGTATATGGGGTACTATTACTACCAGATGCTGAAGAACTACCTCTTATTTTATTTCCCCTACTAGTAACTTTTCTACACGCTATTTTAGCATCATTCAACATATTGTAAAAATTAAAGTATAAGCTAAAATTAAAGAAACAATTAAAATACTAAATAAGAGAATGAGTTAGAGGGAGTGCACCAAAGTTGACAATAAATTGAGCACTTGATTACGCAATCCTGATGTTACCAAGAACAAATGTCAAGCAAGCATTTTAATTTGAAGTTCAATTGTATAAACTTCAAAACCAGAATGATAAAACACGATAAATTAAATTCAAGAAAAGAGAGCCAAATAAAATTAGAAGATGAATTGAAGACTTGAAGTCTTGAAAATTGGAGAATAAGAGAATGAGAGAAATTGAGATAGAGAAATGAGATTTGAGTAAAGAAGAAGGGGAGGATATTTATAGTTTTAGAAAATGTTAATTTTGTAAAATCAAAAAGGGTTAAAAATATAAAAAATTTGGCTATTTTTGCAATTGATCAGTTGGCTAACGGATCATTTCAACTTCTGACCATTGCCAACGTTCAATGGGCCCCACACAATTGAAAAAATAAAAAAAATAAAAAAATTACTAGCCGTTAAACCGGGCCGGTTAAATCGATTAGGGGAACTGTTCATACGGTCCGGGTTTAACGGATCTGATTAACCGGTAAAAACTACTTCTTTCGTTTCAATTTATGTGAATCTATTTTCTTTTTGGTCCGTGCCAAAAAGAATGATCCCTTTCCTTATTTGGAAACAATTTACCTTTATGCAATGATTTATAGCTACACAAAATATATGTGCCTTATTTTATACCACATGTTCAAAAGTCTTCTCTCTTTTCTTAAACTCCGTGCCCAGTAAAATGGGTTCACATAAATTGAAATGGAGGGAGTAATAAACATTCCAACCCGTCTTACCCAGCCCACCCGACCCCTTATGAACCGGGCCAGTCCTATTCCAGTTTTAATCGGTTTGGGCCTGTTCGGTCCAGTTTCGGGTCAACCCAACCTGTTAGACACCTATAAATGTATGTATGTATGTATGTATGTATGTATGTATGTATGTATGTATGTATGTATGTGTATGACTTGAAACTCATATAACTTGTTCCTACAACGTGTTTGATTTAAAAAGTCATACTACTCTCTGGCAATGGATAAAACATGCATTAAGATTGATAGCCTTGAAGATAAAAACAATTCCAAAACTCCCTTGACTTAGCTTAGATTAATCCTTTATTTTTAACATGTGTGGCTTGATTTTTCAGGCAGAATACCAATGACACTTGAAATATGTGCAATAAGTAAAAGTTGGTATGCATTTAGTGTTTGTGAAGCATGATGGTTAGGGTTAGGACTTGAATCTTTGTCATCGGACGTGGTACGATTGTGGCAAGGATTTGGACGTGATGGCCTTGTCAATGGCCTATGTGTGGGAAAAACAATCATGCGGGCGACGAGAAAGACATTGTCATTAAGGACTGTTGTGGGCAAGTATTGGCCAAGGCCTTGGGATAGGTAAGACGCGCTTGGCAAAGGCTTGACAAAGCTGTGTGGGCAATGTTAGGGTGATATGGCACGACATGTGCGCCAAAGTCAGTGGCATGACACTTTTGGATTGTGGCAACTAAGTGCGGGCTAAGCTAAGGCAAAACGGGAATGCGGGATTATGGCAAAGGCTTTCAATAGCTAAGGCAAGGCTATGTGAAGGAAAATACAAATAATGGCACGAGGAAAATGATGGTTGACAACGAACAAGGCAGAAAACTAGTTCAAGGCAGTGAGTGGGCGGTAGTAGCGTCG
Organism: Nicotiana noctiflora; assembly: GCA_032618575.1. NCBI lineage: Eukaryota > Viridiplantae > Streptophyta > Magnoliopsida > Solanales > Solanaceae > Nicotiana > Nicotiana noctiflora. The sequence goes on from JASVEL010007558.1 coordinate 106,910, forward strand.
TGTGTGTGCGGAAAAATCATGGTAGCGAATTGCGGGTAAGACATTGGCGTGAAGTAATATCAAAGTGAGCTAAGGCTTGACACAAAGCAAACCTTGGGCAAAATTCAGCTGGCGAAGTGAATATGGCACATGCAATGCACATGGAAGGCAATTTTGGCGGTTACCATGTCATAACCTCTTTGTTACATGACTGATTATGCTTGTAGCCATGATCTATTTCGTGTATATCATGTCCTAAGTAGTTGGGATGTCAACTACATGTTAGGATCAAATTTTAGCCTTAGCCCGACAAGTGGCAAAAGCTGTAGACAACAAGTGTCATGTTCTATCAAGTTTAAGGGCTGCCTATGTTCTATAAATAGGGCCTTTGGACTTAGGCAGAATAATGTGGGTAATTTCATGTGGAATTACAAGTGGAAAAAAAGAGTTAAAAGTGAGAGTTTTAAAGTGTTTCAAAGGGACTAAGGCTAGGCTTGGGCAGGTCTTAGTGTTGGTTAAGAATGACTTGTGTTCTTGCCTAAAGTGGATTGTGAGCGGACTTTGTTCATAGCATATTTGAGGGTCCTTTGTATATTTTCGAAATTAACGCAACGGTTGGGAATTTTCTTGTATATGCTTGTGTTCTCTCTTAAATTTTGGTTTGTTGCCTAAAAGTTCGTCAAGGCCAAACTTGCTGAAATTTGGCTAAGTATCAAAGAAGGCTGAGTCAAGTAGTGGACTTGACTTCCGCGCAGGTGTGACTTTGGACTGACCAAAAACGCCCCGTGACAGTTAGGGTGGTGGACCAACTGTTAAGAACTCTTAAGGAATATTTTAATATATCTTTTGGTCGTTGTGACGATATTATCAATAGTCTTATACCGTAAGAGAAGGATTCGTCAATCTTCTTTTCATATAGCTCAAAAATAAATTAGTCGTTTTAATTGTAAATGTGTTGAGTGAAATCACAAAACAGTTATGGTATATTAGTATAGTATTATGCAAGGGTGTCTAAACAATAAACAATCAACCGGTTCGAGATTGAAACATATATAGTTGATTGATATTTGTAATGGTATTTAAACTGTGTAGTATGGCTATGAGATTAAACCGAGGCTCAACGCTTAGCCTGTTCTTATTTGCTTTAGTGATGGATGGTTTGACACACCATATTCAAGGGAAGGTACCATGGTGTATGTTGTTTGCTGATGACATAGTTCTAATTGACAAGATGAGGACCGATGTTAACGAGATATTGGAGGTTTGAAGACAGATTTTCGAGTCTAAGGATTTCAAATTGAGCAGTTCTAAGATAGAGTACCTAGAATACAAGCTTAGCGCTGAGTCGAGGGATAGCGGGAATGTGAGGCTTGGGCCACAGGTCATCCCCAAGAGATATAGCTTCATGTACATTGGGTCGATGATTCAGGGGGACTGAGAGATCGACGAGGACGTCACTCACCGTATAGGGGTGGGCTGGATGAAATGGAGGCATACATCTGGAGTCTTGTATGACAAAAAAGTGCCACCGATACTCAAAGAAAAGTTTTATAGAGTTGTAGTTAGACCGACCATGTTGTATGAGGCAGAGTGTTGGCCGGTTAAGAACTCCCATATCCATAGGATAAAAGTAGCAGAGATACAGATGCTGAGGTGGATGTGCGGGCACACTATGATAGACAAGATTAAGAATGAAGATATTTGAAAGAAGGTGGGCGTTTCCCCTGTGGATGACAAGATGGGGGAGGCGAGGCTCGGATGGTTTGGGCACGTGTAAAGGAGAAGCCTCGATGCACCAGTGATGAGGTGTGAGCGTTTGGCCGTGGTGGGTAAGAGAAGAGGTAGAGTGAGACCTAAGAAGAATTGGGGAGAGGTGATCAGGTAGGACATGGCACGACTGCTCATTTCCGAGGACATGGACCTTGATAAGAAGGCTTGGAGGTCAAACATTAGTGTTGTAGGATAGGGGTAGTAGAGATTTCCTTACTTCATACCGAGGGTGAGGCGGGGTTGGGTTAGGGTTGATCTTAGATTGCCTATAGTTTATGTTGGACCCACACTATTCTTGTTGTTGGCCTTAGCCCCGGGCCTAAGATCATGATTACTGTTATTGCATGTCATTCATCTTTCGATTTTTATATTTCTATTACTATTACGATTTCTACTGGAGTTACTAATGAATTCTCTCCTCTTGCTTTTTCTTACTTTATTTTCGTCTTCATTAGCCGAGGGTGTATCGAAACAGCCTCTCTGCCCCTATCGGGGCAAGGGATAAGGTCTGCGTACACATTACCCTTCCGAGAACCCACTATGTGAGATTTTACTGGGATTTACTACTATATAATACGTATATTTTAACTATGTAGTTTATTTATGAATAAAATAACTTAATATTATTTTACTTACTTATTATTTTTATAATATATTTGTATATTTAATATTTTCTTAACATTAATTTTTAAAATAGATTAGTAGCGTTATTAAATTTATCAGTAACTTTAATATATATTAGTAGAGAAACAAATTGGGCAGTATATTTTCGTGAGAAAATTTGCTGGTAAACAAAGAAAGATAATGAGGAACAAATCACATGTTAATCTGAAGAAAATTCCTAGGTGTTACATGCGAATTTAGCTGGGGATAGGTTTTTGGGGATTTACCATGCCAATTGGTTATTTGAAAAATACACTACTAGAAATTCAGGAAAAATTGTCCAAAAAATTTATCAAAATTGGTCGGTAATGGCCAATAACCGTCCAAAATGCGACCATTAACGTGTGGTCGGTATTTTGAAGGTCGGAAGGACATACCAACAACCAACTTTGGTCGGCCAATTAAAATTAAAAAAAATAATTGCTGAAAAATTATTTTTTAACGCTACTAATATATCTTGAAATTAAAGTTAAGAAAAAAAAAATATAAGATATATTATAAAAATAATAAATAAACAGAAAAGGGTCAAATATATCCTTATACTATTGAAAATTGTTTAATATTATCCTCCGTTATACTATTAGTCCAAATATATCCCTAACGTCATACTATGGGTCCAAATATATTCCCGACATCCTAAAAACAGTACAAACCTACCCTTTCTCCGTTAACTGCCTCCCATATGAGCACATTTTATTGCTAAATCACCATTTCTCCCTGTTTGAGCAGCCAAGTTCTATTACTTTGAGGTTCTATCATTATTTAGAATAATTCACTGCCTCTACTTCCTCTTGTTGCTTCTCCAGCCGATCCTGGAGTTGTACATACCGTCACTTGACCTTAAAATTTTGCGTTTTATTGTGCATTTCCTTGTGTTGTCTGAATTTATAAGACATATTTAGGGAAAAGTAGCACTTTTATTTTAACATAAAACGTAAAGAGAAAAAAATGGTAGCCTTCCAGAAATGTGGTTGAAGAGAAAGAAACAAAAAAAAAAAAACTCTCGTGTCTAGGTTGTTTTTCTTTCGCACCATGGTCAATATTGAAACCTTAAACTAGTTTGCTCGTATCTTTGCATAGTGATAAAACAAAATGTATTTTCGTTCGTATAAGCATGATTTGAATAGCAAAATTAAAATTTTCTCGGTTCACATTGTTTCATATTATCTTTAGTTGTTAGCATTTCTTTTGATATAATTTGTTTGTATATCTGTGATCTGCGATTTTTCTTCAAATGAACTGGAAAGAAAGGTTATGAGGAAGGGATGAAAATGGGAGTATAATGGTGAGGTGACAATGAAATGTTGTCATAGGGAGGCAATTAACGGAGGAAGGGTAGATTTGTACCACTTTTATGATGTCAGGGATATATTTGTACCGATAATATGACGTTAGGGATATATTTGGACTGATAGTATAACGGAGGATAATATTAAATATTTTTCAATAGTATAGGGACATATTTGACCCTTTTCCGATAAATAAAATAATATTAAGTTATTATTTATAAATAAAATACATAGTTAAAAAGATAATATATAGTATATAATATCAAAAGTATTATATAATTATGAATGTTTATATAATATCAAGAGCATAATAGACTTTTCGAGTAAAAATGTGACTTTTGTGTAATAAACACAAAGTTCAATAATTTGTACGTAACACAAAAAAGAAAAGTAACTTTTATGTAACAAACACAAAAGTTCATTGACCAAGAATAAACTTAACTAATGTTAGTATGAACAAAACTTCAAAAAAGGCCAATTCCAAACGCGATGGTCAATTTTAGACGTGGATCAAAGTTTTTTTTATTGAATTTTCGGGTTTAACAAATTAAAAAAGAAGTAGAAAGCCCAACAAACATGGGACTCAATAAAACGTGTAGATGTAAAAGAAATGGAAGTTTTAAATTTTTTCTAACTTTTAACAAATTAAAGAAACAGTCCAAGAAATGGGGACTCGGATGTTGATGTAAACTGCATTAGCATATTTTAAATTTTCTATTTTAAGTTATTTTTTAACCTCTAAATTAGTTGGAGATTTGTCCTAAAATTAAACACTTATTTAATAATTATTTTAACATTTAGCATAATAATATAAATTTGTTTCTTTCTATTCTATATAGATAGATTTATGGGGTCTTATGACTTTTGCCAAGTTGCTGATTAGATTGAACAGCTAGAATGATGTGTTCCAACTTCCTTTTGTGTTTCTCTTAAGAATAAGTGAGATTTGGAATTAGGATATCAAGTTTTTCTTTTTAGGTATTCGTATCGGAGTTTGATTATATTCGGATTCGCGTTGGGTAGGAGTTTATTTAAAGGGAAACGCTCCATATTAAGAATTTTTTAATACTCAAGGCCTTGAATCCAAAACCTCTGATTAAGAGAAAAACAATCTCATCCGTTACATTACATCCTTTGTGGTAATATATCAAGTTATTTTTGTTCTTTCCTTATTTATTTTACGATATATTCGTACCTAACATCGATTTTCTCTCATTTTACATAATTGTCAACTCTTTTATTTTATTTTGGTGGGAAAAGAAAATTACTATTGAAGGAGAAGTGGGAGCAACGTGCTTATATTTCAACTGTCTTCCTTCTCTCTCCAAAATTTGAAACACATATTTTTATAAGAAAAAGCCACGGTCCAATATTCAAAGTCCCCCACCCCCCACCCCCCTTTCCCACCCCCAGAACGTGGGTAAATATATCACTACATGAATGGACAGCTTAAATATGTCAGCTAACAAACCACTTCTAACCGCAATAAGAATGAAAATGATATTACAACAATAATAACTATAGTACTATTCTTTTTCTCTTTTCTTACCATGGATACAATGATGTGGAGCTAGAAGATTAAGATAGAAAATTATTGGGTAGTTTTTAATTGTTCACCGATAATCTTAGTAACATACATGTTCCTTTATATTTTTAGATTTTTATTACGTTATGTGGTTTTGTTCAAATATTATATTCCATGTTATTATTATTTGGTTATTACTTATCCTTTATCTTTCCCTTTTTTTTTCTCTTCCTTTTTCTTCCGTCCTTGCTTTCCTCTTCTCCTTCTTATATCCTTCCTGAGTCGAGAGTCTATTGGAAACAATTTTCCTACCTACATTAGGTAGGGGTAAGGTCTACGTACAAACTACCTTCCCTGGACCCCACCCAGGAGCGGAAGGGTGTTCATCTGAACCCCCTTTCGCCGAAAAATTACATTGTATATGTAAGACAAAATCTGTTTTTCACCTCTATATACCAAAAGTATAGTTCAGTGGTTATGTGGGTTCAAAACCTTTGTAAGGTCAATGATTCTCTGCTTGAACCCCCTTGGCATTAAACTTGCCTCCGCCACTAACTCCATCCGTTGGAATCATATTGGATTTGTTGTTGTTGTTATTTTCGTGGCCTTGTGACTTAATAATATTTGACAAGAATTTACGTTGGACGGACCTTCTTAGGACCACCGTTAAGAAAATCTCCGGAAAATAAGCTTCGTCCAAAAAATTGAAGTACGCTGGTCAGAATTTTGGAAAGTGGCCATGGTAATCGCCAAAATTTGAACACCAAGAATTCAGCTACAATACAAAAAAATTCTAGTAATCCAAATTATTTTATAACATTATGGCTGAAGATGGTTAGGATTTTGCCACAAATCGTAATAGATCAATATAATTTACTGAAATTTTGACGAGCGCTTTAAATTCTTGCCTCGGCTATTTTTTCAAAACTTCTGTTATCGGTTAGGATTTGTCCTGAATTTCTAATCTATTAGGACTCTATTTCTTGAAGTAAATGGAAAAAGACCCCCAAAAGGATTAAATCTGCTTAATATGTCTTATCGTATTCTAAGAAGACAAGAATTGCACATCTATAAATTAAGGATCTCAGCTTCTCACAAGAACACAAAAAATATCCACGATATAGTCATTAAAAAATTTTGTTTAAGGGGAGATTTTTCTCTCGATAGTTTTTCTTCTTTTATATTAGTTTTAGCATATGTAGATCAATTGGTCAAACCATTATAAATTAGTATGCTTAGTTTAGTATATTTTTCTTTTGTCGTCTGATTTATTGTCCACCAAACGTTGTATTGTTAGTTTTCGCATGCACCATGTTATTTCGATCCCAACAATCGGAGTAAAAAAAATCAATCGTGACAAAAAAAAACATCCTATTTGTGGCATTCTCTCCCTATTTGTAATGCGACGATCTTCTATTCTATCATCCACGCAGACAACGGAAGGTAACTTCTGCATTAAAACAGGTAAGGCCACTTTTTTGCATGGCGCATTTCACTTAATTAAAGTTATAATATATGAATTTCAATTAAATCAGATGAAAATTGAAACAACTTGCGTAAAGAAGATATAGCTGTAATATTTAGAGAACTGAGTTGAAGATAGATATAATCAGTCAAATGCAACTACTTGGAAGTTCAATGCGCTAAAAATTGAATATACTAACAATAAAAAAGGATATCTATCATTAAAATATTGTACGAGGCTTGAAAGTCTTATTCATTCTATTTATTTGATGGCCAACTCAAACTGTTCTATAACAAACCTTGTGCCAACTATTGCCGTCACCACATTTTGCCTTAAATTAGTGTTTTCACGCAATCGTGAGGGTGTGTTTTGGCCAATAATTAGAGACCATATTCAAACATGTATTATTTCTGTTTTTAAATAAATAGAAGAAAAAGAAAAGCTAGCTAAGACAAATGATTAACCTTTTTTTTTAAAACTAAAAATGAAATAAAATATTGCCGGCTTGTGCCTTTCTTAATTATGGCTTTCTTAAGTTTACAAGATCATTACTATATAAAAGGATCACTTTTGATTCTTGTCTCCATCATATTCTCGAAGAGTTAACTCATAGTTGAGTTGTGATTTTTCTTTTTTTTTTTTTTGGGCAATGGCGTCTCATCAGGTTTTCTTGTTTGCATGCGCCATTGCTCTTGTGGCTTCTTTATCGATGGTTTCTTCTGAAGTTATCGAGCATTCTTTTCATGTAATTAATTCTCTTTTCTATTCCCATGCAAACTAGGTTCTTCATTTTTCATGATCATTCTCTTGTATTGAGAAAACAAGCATGGATATTTGGACATTGTGTTCACAGAAATTGGCTTATGCGATCTTTTTTCTATCTTATATATATGCATGGCACTCTTTTCGTTTAAAAAAGAATGGCACTTTTATATGTTGTAACCTTTTTAAAATTTTATACGTTGCGTTTATTTGGTAAATATTGTCTGAATGATATGTTTATGTGTTTCCTTGTTGTAGGTGCAAAACCTTACTGTAACGAGGTTATGCCGTAGACAAGTGATAACTGCAGTAAATGGAAGTCTTCCTGGTCCAACGCTGCGTGTTCAAGAGGGCGACACCCTTGTCGTTCATGTCTTCAATAAATCACCATACGATCTCACTATTCATTGGTATATATGTCCTTCACATTATTTAACTTACGAAATTTGTCTACTACACTAAATCTTCGACAGTTTGAACCCAAACTCATTTAACATATCCAACTCATTCAAGGTTGGGCAGGATATTGACCCACCCATTTGTTGAACGGAACCCATTTTGACCTAGTTTATCTCCGTCCATTTAAAGTTGGACTAATTTTTAGTTCAAATTTTACTATGAATAACTTTGTTAAAATATTTTTAAAATAGGAGTAATTCTTTTTTGTTTGATATGTTGTATTTGACCTCACCAAAAGAAAAAAAATATTCTTTGATAGTTAATAATTGATAAGAAAACAACACACATTAATTAAAGTCGGATAAGAGTTCATTGGATAGCTGAGCTATGATTCAAAATTTAGCTCATCTTGACCTAAATCAATCTCAGCCCAAATAATTCTCGGGCATGTCATTAATCCACCCATTTATTAACTCATTTCATTTTGACCCACTCAAAATCGGTCCAACTCGCTTATTTACCACCGTTGAAACTAACAATGTAAATAATTTAGTAATAGTTACTTGCAACAGTTCAAAACATGTGCCCGCGGTAAGGAGACATGTCAAATTTGATTTTTTTCTTTTCCTTTCAAATTTCCTTTTGACCATTAGTTTCTTTATTTTGGTCTCATGATGTTTCAATCGTGCAAAGTAGTTGGTGTTTTATACATGTAAAAATACAAGAAGAATTTGAACATTTATATTATTAATTACTGATCTTATTGATTGATACACGGTGGATTCACGGATTCAAATCTTGTTGTTTAAATTTAAAAATAGCATCTAAGATGACGTCACTCATCAATATTTTTACTTTATATATAGTAGTTAAAGAAACTATTAAAAAAGAGCCAAACATAAAAGTATTACATGCATGGACGAATGTAAATTATTTGTATCACTTAATATTCAATTAATTTATTAATATGTATTAAAATAATGCTTAAAGGATTTAAAAAAATATATGCTATATATTAGTGTTGTTGTGTAAGCAATTTTGGTAGGTTGATTTCATTCTTTTCCTGGTTATTGATTCAAACATGGGTGTAGTTAATTACATAACTTTTATGAATAGCAAATAACTTGATAGTAAAAAAAAAAAAAGAAGAAGAAAAATACATAAACTGCTGTTTTATTTTTGTATGTTAATACGTATGTAGGCATGGAGTTTTCCAGCTATTGAGTGGGTGGGCAGATGGACCCGAGTTTGCGACCCAGTGCGCGATCCGACCCGGGAAAAGCTACACGTACAGGTTTAACCTAACTGGACAGGAAGGAACTCTGTGGTGGCACGCACACGTGTCATGGCTACGAGCCACGGTTTATGGTGCCCTCATTATTCGCCCCAAAAAGGGTCGCTCATTTCCTTTCCCTAAACCTTATAGAGAAGTACCCATCCTCTTAGGTAATTTAACCCTTTTTCTACTCCTATTTTTTTTAGCTCGCTTATATTATGTCGGGTTTATGTTATATACACGAGCATTTGAATCTAGAAGTAATTTAGCAAATTTTAGTTTTGAAAAAAATAATAATACTAATTCAGTGCAAAAAGTATCTCGTATTTACGTTTGCATTGTAAAAATTGTGACGTAAATAACTTAACTTAATACAAACAATAGTAGCTGCTTTTTATAAAATAGCATGTTACAGATATATGATAATGAAACTCTTATAAATTCTCTTCTCATAAAAAATATTGAAAATGTGGTTGTAGGAGAATGGTGGAACGCCAATGTTGTGGATGTGGAGAATGAAGGGCTAGCTACTGGAGCTGCACCTAATAATTCAGATGCTTACACCATTAATGGCCAGCCAGGCGATCTTTACCCTTGCTCTTCTAATAGTAAGAAATAAGAAATATACACTATGTATTCATTCATTTACTTTACTACACATTTAATCTTGTAGACAATATGGGTTGAAGTAATATTCACTTCCAACCAAGAGGTTGTAAGGTTGAGTCTCCCCAAGAGCAAGGTGGGAAGTTCTTGGAGGGAAGGATGCCGAGAATCTATTTGGAAACAGCCTCTCTACCTCAATGTAGGGGTAAAGTTTGCATACACACTACCCTCCATGACCCCCATTAAGTTTGATTATACCGGGTTGTCGTTGTTGTTGTATAATCTTGTTATTTTTCTTGTTTCTAACTAAAGTTCTGTGTTTCATTTCCATTAGAAACATATAAGCTAGTAGTGAAACAAGGGAAAACATATCTCCTTCGTATCATCAATGGTGCACTCAACAACCAGCTCTTTTTCAAGATTGCCAATCATAACATGAAAGTTGTGGCGGTAGATGCTGCTTACACCAACCCATATATCACTGATGTAGTTGTTGTTGCACCTGGCCAAACGACTGATGTCCTCCTAATTGCCAATCAAGCACCTGCATCCTACTACATGGCTGCAAATCCTTATGTTAGCATCGTCGGTGTACCATTCGACAACACTACTACCACCGGAATCATTGTCTATGAAGGTATATTGATCTAGTCATCCTCTCAGATTTAAGTATACTCCCTCCGTTTCATATTATATGAGGTAGTTTGATTCGGTACGAAGTTTAAAAAAAAAATAGGAAGACTTTTGAAACTTATGGTCTTAAAAGATAAAACGTTTATGGAGCCTTGACATTGTGTGGCTATAAAGCTTTCATTAAGGGTAAATCGGTAAAATGAAAGAGTTTAAAGTTCAATTATTTTCAAATTTAGAATGTGTCATTTGTTTTGTAACAGATTAAAGAAGAAAGTACCTCATTTAATATGAAACGGAGGGAGTATATATTGACAGCTGATTTTTAAGTCATCCTCTGATTATTAGGGTTTCTATTTAGGGATTAACTCGTGCCTATTATGTCATGAAAATTTTGAACTAAAACTCTTAATTTCAGAACAACTCAAAACACAAATATCCTGATAAATTGAATTGAAAAACTGAAATTCAGAATATATTGACTAATTCCTAAATAGCAGCCAATTAGAGTGGCTACCTAGTGTCATTTTTCAAGTATTATAGAAATTTGCCTATAATTATCTTCTAATTGGCCAGATTTCGTAAATATATTCTAAACCATCGGTAAGTAAATAAATTTTGTCATCTTAGAGTTGTTTTATTAAGATTTTTTTTTTTTTTTTTTTTTTTGTATGAAGGTGCAAAACCATCAACTCCAAAAATGCCAATCCTACCAGCCTTCAACGACACACCAACAGCCCATAAATTCTTCACCAATTTGACTGGGCTTGTAACTGGGCCATTTTGGGTTCCTCCCCCTCGACAAGTAGACGAGCAAATGTTCATCACTATTGGATTGGGCCTAGTTGCTTGTGGACAAACAAATTCAACATGTGCAGGCCCAAATGGGCAACGATTAGGTGCAAGTATGAACAATGCATCTTTCCAATTCCCAACAAAGATGTCAATGTTAGAAGCATTTTTCAACAATGTGAATGGAATTTACACTACAGATTTTCCAGACCAACCACCATTGAAGTTTGACTATACAAATCCAAATAATAGCTTTAACCCTGCTATTATAATGACTACAAAGTCCACAAAGGTGAAGAAACTAAAGTTCAATGCTACAGTTGAGATTGTAATGCAAAACACTGCTTTGATTGGTGTAGAAAACCATCCAATTCACTTGCATGGATTCAATTTTCATGTCTTGGCTCAAGGCTTTGGCAACTATAATCCCACAATTGACCGAAAGAAATTTAACCTTTTTAACCCACAAGAGCGCAACACTATTGCTGTCCCCGTTGGAGGATGGGCTGTTGTAAGATTCCGAGCTAATAATCCAGGTAAAATATATATTTCAGCATTTACTTTAGAGAATTTTTCACAAAAGGCATTCATTAAGACTGAATTAGCAATAAATATAAATTATTTCCTATATTATGTGATATAGATATGTTTGACGTTATTTTATGATGTATATAGTGTATTAAACGAATTGTACTCAATAATACAACATGAAATGACGCCGCACAAACAGGGATTCCTGTAAATCATGATATGTATTTAGGTGTATTAAGTTGTATTAAGCGGGAAAAAAGTAACGTTTCAGTGCAAATCATGGGAGTATTTAGGTGTATTAAGCTGTATTAAGCGGCGTTATTTCACAAAAAATGGGAGTTATATCATAAATTGGTGAGAGAAAAATATTTTGTACCATCTAATAAGGCTTAAATATAGGAAAGTATTAAATTTAAATTTTTTGCTACAAAATAAAAAAGGTTATTATATTATGTAAAATCTTAAAAAGGTATTTATATGTTATAAATAAGTTACTAACATATTCTATAGATGGTAAAATTTCCTTTACTTTATTAGCAATAGAGATAAACTAATTGTCAAAAATGTGTCACCATTCCGAACTAACATAATAAGAATTAATTGAACTTTATAAAGGGATAAATAAGAAGAGTCATTTTTGGTTAAAGATTGACTTTTTTTTGTCTTGTTTGGCTATAAACAGGAGTATGGTTGATGCATTGTCATTTGGATGTGCATTTGCCTTGGGGTTTAGCAACAGCATTTGTTGTTGAGAATGGGCCAACACCATCAACTAGCCTACCTCCACCTCCACCAGATCTACCAAAATGCTCATCCCCGTGATATTGTTTTACTTTTTTTCTTACATTATTTTTTTGGTCATATTTCAAAAATAATAAGTAATATATTTTTTGTCCCATCTTGTTATTATTTCCAATTGTACTACGAGTCGGATCATTTACTTTTTTCTCGTTTCAACACAAGGGTTGTAATTGTATTTAGCTATATCATTCTTTAAGATTTTGTTGAGTATACTGAATCTTTCTTGTTTCAAGAATGCTGTCTGATTGTGAAGCTATACTTCATAATTATTCTACTTTTTGGCAATGCAGTACAAATAAACACAGGATATTGCCACTTTAAAATTGTTGTTCAACATTTGATGATCTTCAGCTACTTTTAATCGACCATTCCAAACAAACACTATATAGTAATTTAGGAAATTTTGTGTCCATCCATAAGTGAGTGTTTTAAGGCTCACGGTGTTATTAATTAACCATAATATTTTCTATATAAGTACACTTACAATGTACAATAAACTACTCTCTCGGTATTTTTTACCTCTCTTCTCCTAAAATCAGACTAGCTAGGGTTCGGACTGTAAAATTAGGGATTGATCTAACACACTATGACAACCATTGTCGGTCAGTACTTTCAGCCACGATTCATCACTTTCTTCCATTTTCGCATTTGAAATCATGGAGGTATGGGAGTTACAACTATAAGTATTGGAATAGTGGAAGTTATGAAGATAATGGATAAGAATAGTAGGTGTTGTAGGAGTTATGGACATCCACCATAATCTAATATTTCATGACACTCCCCCTTGGATGTCCATAGATAATGTGCATCGTTAAAACCTTACTAGGAAAAACAACCCAGTGGAAAAAAAATCTGGTGAAGGAAAAAGAGTACACATATATTGTAATACGCATTACTTGCTGCCTCATTAAAAACCTTGCCAGAAAAACCAAGTGGGATAAAACCTTAGATAAGGGAAAAATAGTACAACGTATATTTGCCTCTCCATGATGAAAACATCACTTTGTTTCTCGGAGACGAAAAATTCAAAGCTTGTATAAGAATTTCTCTAATCTTGAGACCGGCAATGCATTGGTGAATTGTTCCAACAAATTATCACTTGAATGAATATCTTGGACATCTATTTCATCATTCCTTTGAAGATTGTGTCTGACAAAGAACTTTAATGAAATTTAGGATTTCTTCTGTCTTCTTCAATATATCCTTCTTTCAATTGAGATAAGCAAATTTCAGTGTCTTCACTATTATTGGAATCTTCTCTTCAAAGAAAAGCCATACATTTGTAGTGTGTTGAGTCACTTGCTTCATCAGTTACTAGTATATTGACATGGCTTGAATAATTATCAAAAATTGATAACCTTGTGAAATGATAATATAGCAATTCACTCACATACAAATGATAATATGGTATTTCTCTAGCATCTGCAAGAAAATCCTCGACCTATTATTGGCCCTACAAATGATTTCTACCTATACCATATACGTCTAAAAAACGGAAAGGCGGTTAAACTAATGCTTTCGAACAAAGAGAGAGTTTGAAACAAAGATCCAAATGTATCGTACCCTCAAGCCCATGACGGCCACATTGTCCCTCAACTCGGCATCAGAGATATTCCACATGAACTCATTCTCAGCTTCTGAACACAGTAGGCTAAATTGCGGCACCATGTTATCCTTCTACGCCAAAAGGTTAACGTTGGAAGGGATCTGGAGAACACGAGTCGATCCTCGCGCATGAACCACCGAATGAGTAAGGCCCTCCTCGAACATCCTGGCGTCATTTGGATCCAGGTCTGATTAGGATTCGTACTCGTCAATCATCACGTATTTTCCCCTTTTTTGCTTCCAAAGGAGGAACACGACCTACTACAGCCGAAGAGGGCACATCTAAGGTCACAATAGTGGCAACCAGATGTCTGGTTCTCTGCTCCGATAGGGCGTTGATCATCAGTAACAATGGGAACTTCTGGCTGAGCCATTGCGGTGATCGGAATTTTCGAGCACTGACCACTGGCACCAACTTTAACAACTCGCTCCGCCTCTATGGGAGATGTCGCAGCAACGCCTTCCCCTGGGCCAGCTGAGGAAGAATCATCCAGGTTAATCAATGTCGGAGGCGCCATCTCAAACTCTACCCTCCGCCTCTTCGACGGCCCTTCCTCATCACCAGTCAATGGTGACTCATTCATAGGGCAGACGGTACTAGACGGGACCTCGTCCTGAGAGGTGGCTCTTGCTGGATTAACCTAGACCACAAATTCGACTGAAGCAGCCCTCGACGAAGTGCGTGCAACGGGTACCGCGACAAGATGAGTGGATGTGGCCGGCTGTCGAAAGGCTAGTTGAGGGGCCCTAGTTCTCCGCACCCTCTCTGACAACGACAAACAATGTATAAGAGGCGAAACAAAAACGAATGAAGAGAGGGAATAATAAATAAGGACATCATCTTACATGGTAAGAGGCCTCCGTCCAAACATCTGATGAAAATTCGACTAGGTATGAACTCCCACTCTGTGGGAAAGAATGACCTCCACCTATCCATGAATCCCCTCAACAGGCGACGGGGAAATTTCTCAGCTATAGAAAAATAAAACAGTTTAGTACCAGCAGAAAATAATCGAACATGCCATTAATCAAAGACACAAACTTACGGGCAAAATTCCATCTCTTAGGGAATCCCATTGGGTCCGCCACAATATGCTCGGTCTGTAAGAAATTTTCATAGAAACAACAATTGGTTCTATCATCTATCTTCACCACCAGACCCTTTGATCCTCGAGGACGTGCATGAATCATCGTAACTCGAATTAATTGAGGAGCAAAAAGGCTAAGCATATGGTTCATAGTGACCTCACGACCGGCAAGCTCCGCATATTTGAGTAGCATGAGGAATAACTTATATAAATAAGGATAAAACTAAGCAGGGCACACCTCATAGTAACAACAAAAGTCCACCACCAGCATGGAAAGGGGGAGCATGTACCCTACAATGAAGGGATAGGCGTAGAACACACAAAATCAGGACGGTCGAATTGAACTTTGTCGTTCCTCTTCGCCGGTCATATCTCGACAAAACTAGAGATTCCCCGCCGTTCCCTCAAGTCCACAATTCCCACATCCCTCATAACTATATTTTCCAGCTCCATTCCACCACTGATACTGAAGTTATTCATGTCTTTCCCCGAGCGAGGTAGAATTTCGTCTACCGTGGGAATCTCTTCATCCTCTACCGCATCGACTTCCCCACCAGTCTGAGCGAGGCTCTCAGTGACCGTATCGATGACAGGAAGATTATACAATACATGATAATTAGGTGGATAAGATATGTATATATGGCTCAACAAGAAATGCCTATATCACTTCCAAGACTGAACAAAACTACTATATCGCTTTGCAAACACACATGGCAAGTTCTAGGCATCAAATGCAATGCACTCAATAACGTAAAACCTTACACACACATGGCACATAACTCACTCAGGATTGGATTCATAGACACTCTAGTCAAAGCAGTTAAGCAAAGTTAAAATAATACAATTTAAGGTACTTCAAAAGAGTCAAAATTGAGCATAAGCGTCATAGCCAAAGTACTCACTATTCTCAAGGCATAACCAAGTCTAGAGATATTGCTTCAATTCATAACACAACACAATGGCTCCTACTTCCCAAAAAAAACTAACTACACTCGGTTCAAATAAAACCCTTGAAAAAGAACCGTGGTTTAAAGAAAAATTGCAGTCCACTCATCTCAATAACAGGGATCTCCGGGAATTGAACTCGCAGTCCACTCTTCTCAATAACAGGGATCTCCGGGAATTGAACCCGCAGTCCACCCATCTCAATAACAGGGATCTCCGGGAATTGAACTCGCAGTCTATTTATTAGGAACCAAGTTCTTCGAGAATTGAACTCGTAGTCCACAATACAAAACACAATCAAACAGAGAAAATACTTAGAAGAATGAAATACACAACTATAATTAACAATTAAATTCTATCCCACATGCTCCACATAATTTCACTTAAGACAAATAAGCATTTAGGCAGTTAATCATATCTAGTCATACTCTTTTAACTAACACAGGAAAAGTCTTGCATTTAACACAGTCAATAACAGAGATAACACAGTTTGAGCAATTCAAGTAAAGTGTATTTTTAACAATTTGTACAAGTACATGCCTGTCACCTCGCGTACAAGGCGATTAAATCAACACATAAGATATCCTAAGGGAGAGGTCCCCCACACAAGGTTAGATAAGCCACTTACCTCAACCCGGTACAAAACCGCTAAGAAACAATGGCCTTGCCACGAGTATCCGACTCCGAGTGGCCCAAATCTATTCAAACCAATTACATAGTGTAAATAACATCGCAAGTAACTGATTACACAATTAAAATTAAAGCTAAGGCGCGAAAATGGGTAAAATGACCAAAATACCCCTCTATCCATCGGCTCAGAATCGAAATATTTTTACGTTTTCAGAAGACTCGTAGTTACACGAGTCTAACCATATAAAAATCTCGCAAATCGGAGGTCAAATGCCCCCTCAAATCATCAAAATTAGTTTTAAGAAATTTACCCCAAGTTTCATCCAAAATCCGAAATTAATGTAGGGTGTACTCCAGCTTCCCCAGCACCTCAGGAGCCTTACTATGTCCGCCCCCCCCCCCCCAGTTTCCATCGCGCCTCCTGCACGGGGTACCTCCAGGGGTCAATCTAGGGGGAGCGGGCCCAGTCAGTCACAGCCACCGCACCCTCCCAAAGCTAGCTATGAGTGCGGGGATACCCGCCATCTGGTTAGAAAGTGCCCCAGGCGCGGGAGGGGTGCGCCTTTACAGTTTTCACAGCCTTAGCATACTCCATAGGATCAGCAGGCCATCGTTCCAGCTCCAGCTGCCACCCCACCTACCCAGTCAGTCAGGGGCGGGGATCAGGGTGATAGAGGCCGCCCTCGAGGGAGGGGCCGGGCCAGATATTATGCTATTCCTGGTCGTGTCGTAGCTGTCGCCTCTGATTCTGTTATCACAGGTATTATCTTGGTTAGTCACTGAGAGGCATCGGTTCTATTCGATCCTAGTTCTACCTTTTCATATGTGTCCTCTTAGTTTGCTTCATATCTGGGTGTGCCTCGGGATTTTTTGAGTGCCCCGTTTATGTTTCTACTCCGGTGGGAGATTATCTAGTTGTGGATCGTGTGTATCGATCATGTTTGGTCACTATTTATGGTTTTGAGACCAGGGCTGATCTTTTGTTGCTCGGTATGGTTGACTTCGATATTATTCTGGGCATGGACTGGTTGTCGCCCCATCATGCTATTCTTGATTGTCACACCAAGATCGTCACGCTGGCTATGCCAGGAATTCCACGTATTGAGTGGAGTGGTACTCTAGATCATACAATGATCTTTGCTCCTTAATATATTTCACGTAATCAGATTGCACTAATCCTAAATCCAACAAATCTTGTCTCACCCAATACGAACTGTTGTCGACGCCCCATTTTTTCCTAAAGCGGAATCGAGTATACGATATTTGGGAAGACAACTCTATTCCCGTTTGGGAATTGGGTTTTGGATTTTTGGAGAGTCGCCACCAAATGAATATAGTACATTAGGACACTTTAAGAAGAATTAAAGATGAAAACCAGAGTTGGGTAAGGGCTTAAAATAATCCCGAGGGAAAGTTGTTAGGCACCCCTCAAGATCCACTAGTGTGGTTCCCGGACATGCTATAATTGTGACTTTCAATGCAAGCAACTAAGTAAACAAGCTGTAACGACCCGGGCGGTTGTTTTTGGAAATTACGCCCCAACTGGGACTCAAGCTATGTTCCTTCGTCATCAAAACAATGCAGTTTGCCCTTGTCTCGAACCGGGACTCAGGCTAAGTTCCTTCGCCATCAAAATTGTGCAGTTTGACATCGCTCGAACTAGGACTTAGGCTAAGTTCCTTCGCCATCAAAACAGTGCAGTTCAACCTTTGCTCGAAGCTGGACTCGGGCTAAGTGCATTCACCATTAAAATAGTGCAGTTCAACTTCGCTCGAACTAGGACTCAGGCTAAGTGCCTTCACCATCAAAACAATGTAGTTCGACCTCGCTCGAACTGAGACTCAATCTAAGTACCTTCACCATCAAAATAGTGTAGTTCAACCTCGCTCGAACTGCGACTCATGCTAAGTGTCTTTTCCATCAAAATAGTGCAGTTCGACTTTGCTTGAACTAGGACTCAGGCTAAGTGACTTCACCATCAAAAAGTGTAGTTCGAGCTCGCTCGACTGGGACTCATGCTAAGTACCATTTCCATCAAAATAGTGCAGTTCAACCTCGCTCGAACTGGGACCCAAATACTGTAATGCTGTGATTAGATGATTTGTCATGGAAACCAAAATACAGTAATTTGTTACAACGATAGGGTTAACAAAGAATCGTCAGCTATTTTTAGCAAAAAAAATTCCGAAAGAAGTGATATGAAGGAAAGATTAAGGGTTGCAGTGAGCAAGAAAGTGAACAAGAACTTGGGGTATCAGAAAAAGCAATATTCGGAGAACTCTCTCAAACGAACGATGAAGTGTATGAAGCAGATGAATGGTTTTCCCTTTTTATAAGAGACACAAATTCTCCGAGCACGAAACCCAAGAGTCGTCATTTGAATCCGATGGGACATGAAACGTTTTAGTTCCTTAGAAGTGTGTGTTATAATGATAGCGTGCACGAAGTAACGCTTCATTTGCCAACTGGCGTTTCAATTCCAAAACCATCGTAACGGTACACGGGTATCAGAAAAATACCTCCACGCCACCAAGAATGCGCAAAGCGCGACTAAGGAACAGAATGAGGGGTCAGACCTCATGACTACGGTGCAAACGTGTTCGTTCGTCGAGCCCGACGAAGGACGACCCCGATGAACAAAGACATGGGCGGAGCTACCCTTGTCCGAGTGGTGTCAACTGACACCCCTTCGCCGAAAAATAAAACTGTATAGATATGTATTTCTTAAAAATTGATTATATACAATGTGTTGACAACCCTTGACACAAGACAAACTCCCGGTATAATGGTCAAGAGGTGTCAAAAGTAACGAAAGGTTGCAAGTTTCATTCCCTATTGCAGCATTATTTTGATTTTTCTTGGCTTCTTATTTAGATTTTGACACCCCTTTGTATAAATCCTGGCTCCACCACTGTAATACGGTAAAATATGTTATGACAGGTGGCTGCTTAAAAGAATAACACGTGGAACCAAATTATCCTATTTGATCCCAAAAGAAATGATACTTATAAAGAGGCAATAAATACCCTCCACCTGGTGGTATTAATGAAGAATATTCCATAGCTTTGAGTGCACTGTCTGTTACAAAGAATTTGTCATCTATGCTCACCGTTACACCATCAATGGCCTCATAATTGACACTAAAGAAGGGCACGATCCTATGACCTTATTCCCTAGACATAGCTATAAATAGTAAGCTTTGTTATCATTGTAAAAGAGACCGAATTTTCTGGCAAAATTGATACAATAATCTATGCTAAGCTCTATACAACTTTGTCTTCTTATTTATTGTTTTTATTATTATTGTGCCCAAGATCATTGTTTCTGATATTTCATCTTCACATCAATGCTAAGTATTACATTCGAATTAATTCAGTTGTCTAGAAACTACGTATAAATTCAACTGTAGCGTTTTACGGGTAAACACTGACACAATTTCCTTTGTTTGTGTGTGTCTTTGTATTTGTATAGATGCATGCATGCATGTGCCTTTAACTTCCTAATATACGTTAATAAATCATAATCACCGAAAGTTAATTAAAATTTAATTAGAAAGAACATACGTTTCTGTTGAGACAGGGCATGTTTACCTTTTCGAATGCTTAAGCTACTGTTTGCACGATCATTTTGACAAATAATAATTATATCCTTTTAAGATTACAATATTTAACTTGCACTCTTAATACCTGAAAAATGGAATAATTTAATGAGAAACGCTTCAACGTTAGTATTTATTAATATCAAAGAATTTATGCCTGCAACTTACAACTCTTTAGACTTTACATTAAATATTGTTTTTGGCAATAAATACTTCGTGCAGAAAGAACAAAATATGGAGGTGGGGGGGGGGGGAATATAACTAGAAGTTTTATAAGCCCATGGCCAAAATATCTTCTAACCGTCACTACAACATAATATATTTATAGCTACGAAATTTTTGCTACGAATTTAAAAATCATGGCTAATACCTAACAATAGCCACAAAAATTAGAATTTCCTGGCTATTTACAAATTCGTAAAATTTGCCAGCCACGAAAAATAAATTGGTAAAGCTAATTCCTCATTTTTGCTATAATTGTTAACAATCGTAGCAATAACTATCTAAATAGCTACAAATGTTTTGCTACAATAAACTTGTGTAGCTAATCATAAGTTTTTGCCATGCATTAAAAGTTATTGTAGCAATAGTAACTTTATAGCTACAATAAGTTATTTAAAATAAAATATTGTAGCTAAATAAATACATTTGCTTCAAATTATAAAAAGTTGTGGCAATAATATAGCTATGGATTTATTATTATGACAAAATATTGTAGCTAATTGTTATTTTTTACCATAAACTGAAAGTTACCGTAGCAAAAAGAACCTTTTAACCATACTAAATAATTTAAAATAAAATAGTATAGCTAAATAAATATTTGTGCTTTAAGTACTGAAAATGCGTGGTAAAGGCTTAGTAATTACAATTATTTGTCATTATGGAATAATTTAGCCACAAATTTATTGCTATGATAATATTTTGGTAGCTAGTTATTAGATTTTGCCACGAGTTGAATCTTACTATGGTAATAATAATCTTTTGGGCATATTAAATTATTCGAAAATACCTAATGAGTATTTTTTATTCAAGTTATAAAGAATAAAAATAGTTGGCTTGAATAAATCAAAATGATTGCCAAAATAAAAATCTGAATATTTCTCAATTACGAAAAATCATGACAAGAGTTATCCAACATTATTAGGTAATGAAAAGTTAATGTCAAAGGTAACAGTTAATTTTTCTTAAATATAGGAAAATAGTAATTGTATATAATAATGGAAGAAAATAGTAATTGTATATGAAATTAAAGAATTGTTTAACTTTCAAATAACTAATATTACAACAATTTTTGCCAATACTCCGGATTTTGTTATGCGACTTTTTGAATATGATAAGGCTGGTTGTACTGATATTCAACCAAGCCGGTTGACTACTAGTTTGATTAGAAATAGTACTCAGACTAATGTAAATATAAGGATAAATGTAAACGGAGGCCATGATGATAATTCCAATAGGATGACTATGGCAACCATATATCCTAGTACTGTTTTGTATGCTACTAACATCTCTGTACGCAATGTTTAAACTTTAATATATATAAATTATCTTTTTCACCAAAAAAAAAAACTAATAGTATTAAAATACAAATTATTGTTCATTCTCAAATAGTAGATCACAAGATCATTTGTTACCTCCTTATAACAGCAAAATTTATCAATTGACTTCTTAGATTTATGAAACTCATATTTTATTTTATTGCAATTATTGTTAATTATATAATTTTTATGTAAATTTAAATATTAACAGTTGTAGATATTTTTTTGTGTATATACTTTATTATTTTTAAATAAGTGTACTTACATTTTCTACCAAATAGTACTGGTATAACATTTTCTGCTTTTCAAAAATTTATTGAAAAAAATGTCGGGCAAGTTAGTATTAACGAGATTAATAATCACAAGAGCTAGTATAGATAACTAGTGTGTTCCAGACAGGCCCCTTGCTCGGGTAAAAGGTTACCATACAGTCATTAAGCTTTGTAAAATTCTTCTATATTTTCGACTCTTGAGTCCTTATTGATTGTGCGGATTACCGCCAGTCCTTAAGCTAAAGGATACAATTTACTGTATCAGTGTATAGGCTACGCGGACTACCGCATGCCTATCCAGAGATATATATATTATAATTTTAGTTATATTATTATTGGAAAAATTTGTAATTTTAGTTATTTTTCTAATATTGAGGAATTCAAAATCAATTAAAGTCTTAGTTATTAAATTATTCCTTATTTAAATTAAGTAAAATGTCTTAATATTTAGGATACTAAAATCAATTCAATTTTTTTTTTATATAAATCGTTAAAGAGGAAAAAAGGAAAATTATTGACAATCTAAAAATATGAACTAAAATGCAAAATCATATAAAAGAATATACGTAAAAATAATCTATATACCACCTTTTCCAACAACGAAACTCCACAATAATTTTTATATTGTTTGTCCTTTTATTTCAATCATACAAGGTCAAGTTTGCATCTATATTTCCTTTCATATCAACTATTGGCCATTTTTAAATTTCAAGCGATAAATATTTTATGTAATAATAATAATAATAATAATAATAATAATAATAATAATAATAATAATAATAATAATAATAATAATAAATACACAATATTCGAAAACACCAATCATTATTGAACAAATCACTAACAAAATATTTAAGTGGTTGACAAGAGCCAAGTACATTAATGATTATACAAACACAAAAATCCAAAAAGTGAAATATTAAATTAACTTTTTTGCTTTTTGATAATATAATTAAGATCATAGTATAATTATAATTAATTATTTAAAATTGGATGAGCTAATATGAAGAATTTGAATTAACAAAAAATAACTATTTCCTTTAATGTTGCTAATAAATAATTAAGCCTTTGCATTAACTAATTAACAAGAATTAATTTAATTATTTTTCATATTGATCATATAAGTAATTATTTTTAAATTGACAAATTGAATAGGATACATAAATTTATTTTGACAAGAATAGCATTAGCATATGGAAAAATTAGTTATAATAGTATTAAGAGTCAAGTTCATAAATAGTTTTTTTCTTCTATTTTAGTTAAACGGTACTACTCTTTTGTTTTATTGTAGGTACTTTTCCTACCTTTATTTGCATTTATGGTATTTGTATTTTCCCCTTTATATTTATGGTATTGTATTAAGAAGCAAAATATATAGGAAAAGAAACACAAACTAAATCCCTAAACCAAAACCTAAACTTTCTCTATCTCAGCCGCCACTCTCCCTCCCCAAGTAGTCGGCAATTCAAGGTTGCGAGAAAGACAAAAGGATCAATAAGAGTGTATCCCGATTGCGATTTTTATTTATGAACAAAAATTTTAAGTTTTTGGTTCGTCTCTACCGTGGTAAGCTCATTTCTCTATATTATAGTATTTTTGAATCTTCTTACGTCTACTTGAGTTTGGAGTTTTTAGTTCAATTTTACGGGTTGTTCAAGTAATTTGATAGATATTATGCCTTATTTTTTGATGAGTGGTGAGTGCAATTATAAATATTTGATTTATTTTATGGCTTACACCTAATTGATTTGGGTTTCTGCTTCAATTGTTTATTTTTTATTTATAGGATGCTCAAGAAAAGAGTGACTTTGAGAAATTTTATTATCTTCTAATGTCAAATTGTAAGTTTTTTTCCATCTTCTTAATTTTATGATGTTTATTTAAATGCTTTTTCTTTCCTTCTCTAGTTTAGTTTTTTTAAGCTGATACATGGCTAAGTTTTTCTTATTCTATGATTCATAAAATTTTTAATTATTAATTGTAAATGCATCTAACATGTATATGTTCTGATAATTCAAATATAAATTTCTCACCAATATTTTTATTTCAGTCGTGATAATAGAGAGTGCTTCATGTATTCCTAGATGCATAACGATCAACGGGTGCGAAGAGGTTGGCAGCATAAATCATCAAGATCAAACGTGGGTGACAACATGAATTATCAAGCAAATGTTTATATTCGTCTAATATGGAATGTCGGACACTATTTCTGATCTCTATTACCATAAAACCTCACATCGGCTAGTTCTTTTCTTCATATTTTAGTTATTGTAGAAGAGTTATGTATTGTAGATGCTATCAATTAATTAATATAAATGTGTATCTTGGAATTTATTTTGTGAAAATTTTTACATATCGATTTGTGTAAAAGAAGTTATGTCTCAAGCAAATAAGTTATTACTATTAGTTTTAATACAATATGTACATCCATAGAATAATTAGAAAATTTTAGACAAAAATAAAATAGCGAAGTTACGGGTGATAAGAACTTTCATCTTTGCTAAAATTAATAATATATCAAAAATTAATAATAAAATAATCTAATCTCGATTTTTTTTGTATGATTTGTAGCCATAAAACTTTGTCTGTAGCTAAACAAAAATACTTTTGCCACAAACTAATATATGAAAGCAGCTACATGTCTTAACTTCCGTGGCAAATAAATTTAAAACATTTGTTACGCTATATCACTTTGTGGCTACCATATTAGCTACAAATTAATTTATTGTGGCAAGAGTATAAAATTATTTGCTACAAATATATTTGTCGTGGTAAAAGTATAAAATCATTTGCTATGAATATAGCTACAACACAAAATATTCGTAGCAATAAGTATTAATCCTTAGCCACGGGTCATGTAAAGTTTGTAGCTAACTTTTAGCTACGCTACATTTTGCTACGAATGCTACGGAAAAAAATATTGTGGCTAAAGTGTTTAGCTACGAAAATTTTCATAATTAGATACGTTATGTTTTGTAGCTATAAATGCATTATGTTGTAGTGCGTTTTGTTGGGACAATATCCGAATAGTTTTTCGAATTCAGACCCAAATAATTCGGTTTGCTTTTGGCGGTGAACTTTGCTATTTTTGTTTAACTCAAAAGATATAAAAAAAATTTGGACAAATCAATCAAAGATGAAGGGATAAATCGTAATCAAACTTAATTGATACCGAATCAAAAGATTAAATAATAATGATTGCACATAAGACGAAAAAGATGTTAAAGATCTTATTAAGATTATACGCTATCTTTTTCATCCGTAGAGGAGGAAGGCTTACAATTATTTTTCCCTTTCGGGATACAAGAATGGAGCTTTTTTCCTTTCTTTCTTCTTTCAGAAAGTATTTTTCTTTTTTCCCCCCTTTGTGAGCTTCCCTGGGTTCATATATATAGTCGAAACCCTCTTACTCCTGCAATGACTTGGCGTGTCTGGGTCAGTGGAGCTTTCTGGTCGTGGCTAGTCATTGCCCTCTTCAATGTGTCGGATGTCTTAGAGGAGAAATGAAGTTGACTCTATTGACTCCTACTACCTGGTTGTAAAAATGGGGTCGTGGTCGACCTGATCATGGTGGTCAGATTTTGACCAATACAGTTAGTCCCTCTGTGGGGGGAATATAACTAGACGTATTTCGTGCAGAAAGAACAAAATATGAAGGGGGCAGGAATATAACTAGAAGTTTTGTAAGCCCATGGCCAAAATATCTTCTAACCGTTTTGCTGGGATAATATCCGAATAGTTTTTCGAATTCGGATCCAAATAATCCGGTTTGCTTTCAGCGGTGAACTTTGTTGTTTATGTTTGACTCAAAAGATATAAAAAAAAATTTGGACAAATCAATCAAAGATGAAGAGGTAAAACGTAGTCAAACTTAATTGATACGAGGTCGAAAGAGTAAATAATAATGATTGCACATAAGACGAAAAAGATGTTAAAGATCTTATTAAGATTATACGCTGCCTTTTTCATCCGTAGATGAGGAAGAAGACTTGCAATTGTTTTTCCCTTTAGGGATACAAGAATGGAGCTTTTGTCCTTTCTTTCTTCTCTCCGAAAGTATTTTTCTTTTCTTCCCCCTTTGTGAGCTTCCCTGGGTTCATATATATAGTCGAATTCCTCTTACTCCTGCTGTGACTTGGTGTGTCTTGGTCAATGGAGCTTTCTGGTCGTGGCTAGGCATTGCCCTCTTCAATATGCCGGATGTCTTAGAGGAGAAATGAAGTTGACTCTATTGACTCCTACTACCCGGTTGTAAAAATGGGGTCGTGATCGACCTGATCGAGGTTGTCAGATTTTGACCAATACAATTAGTCCCGGTGTGTATGATGAAAATACGCCAAGTTAAAACTGATGATCTATTCAACCAAATTTCAATCTTACAAAAAATTTAACACTCCTTACAATTCTAATATGCCTCTGGATTGATGTTTTCTTTCTATAATAATAATTGATAGTACTATGTTTGGCCTCAAGGGGAAAAGAAAGGGCAAATGAAAAAATAATACAAATAAATCTACTTTAGCTTGTTGCCATTCGAGATTGAAAAAATTCTACTTTAGCATAGATATTCAATGTCTCCACATTCACTTCTCCTCTGCTTAAACTTGCTTTCTTAACAAAGGGAATTCATATGTCTTCTCTTTAGCTTCCCCTCACTCATCATTTATATTTTCAACCAAACCCAACATAAAAAGAGATGGAAATGAGACTACGTACTTGGCAATTCAAACGCAAATGTTGATGCATGCTGCTGAAACTCGAGCTAATTAATATCAAATAATCTTAGTCGAGTTCCTATCACGGACTACAATTGTGCCATTGCATTTGAGATCTAGAGACGAGCCTTATAAATTGTCACAGCCAAATGACATTTTCAAAGACCATGGTAGCATTTCATTTGGTGCGGGTTTTTTTTTATTTTTTTAATAACCGTAATTTCCGGGCCTCTTTGCAAAGACTAGCTGTATCCACCAGGTCCCGTTGTTTCAAGGCGGGTGAATGGTTAGTTACACGGGCCTTGGAGACGCAGTCGGTTTGTAATGCCTCCAGTGGCCCGGCAGGGGCTTGAACTGGCGACTTGAAGGACTTTGTCCTCGTGCCTTTACCAGTCGAGCTACCCCTTAGAGTTTGGTGCGGGGTTACAATGGTGAGAAGTGAAACATTATTGAGTAGAAAAGACTCTTTAACTATTGACCCCATATCTGAACATTTGAGTTTTCATGAATACTTTATCCTTATAAAAATGAAATGGGCTTGGAGATGTGGACTTAAGCTTCTTCTCCACATATATAAACCATCACAAACTTGTCCCACCTTAATTCTACCTTCCATCTGCCCTTATCTAAGACAAGAACTATGCCAAACAAGTTTGAGTTCGACTATATGAATCATCGCTAACCATGTTACTCCATCTAAACTCATCTCAGACCTATCTATGTAAATGCAAAAAGAGAAAAACAACCATATGATTGGCAATTAGTATTCTCTCGATCAGGGGCTCCTATAGCCAAGAAAAAGAGAAGACAGAGATGGGACGGCTTCACTTTAAGTGAAACGAACTGCAAAATTGTAGTAAACAACCAGGGCAAAACTACAACTCCTCTTCAAAAAGTTTTCAAGCTATCTATGGTAGCAGCATATTACAATATCATTTACCCAGCTCCTTCTTCCCTTTCCCAAATTACCTCTTCCTATTACTAGTATATAAGGATGGGATGTTCCTATCCAAGACTTTTTAGATGTTGCAGTTATCTGTACCTACTAGTCTATGCTTCACTCTTCTTCCCAGCAATTACGGTCTAGATCCCCGCGAAGTTATGTTGAAAAATATTTGATGTAGCATATTTAGAGTATCTGGATCTTCCTGCAAAGGCATATGCAAAAATAACAGTTATGAAGGTGAGGCCGCGGTAGTAATTTCAAACAGTGTAGGTGCAACATTAGCTGGAGAGATCGCAGCAGTTCACCAGTGTGGAGGAAAGAAGCTGACAACTCACACGAAGAATGATGTGAAAAGTGTTGTCAATTAGCTGCGGAGGAAAATTGTATCTCAATACATCACATACCCTGTATTACAAAGAAGATCAAACAATAATTCGCATAAAATACAATGGATAATTAGGGATGAGATAACCATCAGCAATGACAAAAAGTTTTACTCGCCTAACCTTGATACTTGCGAAAGACATAGATAACATTGAACAACATATTTTAGCAGCTGGAAACAAGGGTTTACAGAAAGTTTTTCAACCAGTCGACTCAAGACTTGTACCACTGCCAGAAAACGTTCAGTAAAAGCACAACAATAGTCCAACCCTTCCTCTTGCATCAAGATTTTCATAACTATGAGTGTTGCAACCTGCACAATCATAACTCTTTTCATTTAATGATACTGAAAAACTAATGTACTAAAAACCAGTATATTACATACATGATGACACGATCATCAAAAGCAGTGGTGGATCATCACCAACTTTCTACTGTATAGAAGTATAGTAAAATGACTCCTTCATGTTCGTGAAGCATATCAGGTCCTAAAACTGAATAAAGAAAGAGAGATTCGGTAGATTGACACCCATATAAAAAGTCAAATTATGATTAATGCTCTAAAGATTGATAAAAAGCATACCTAAATGATAGTAGAATTCTAGATTAATTTCCATTGCTTCAGATAATGGAACAAGAATTTAGAGATCAAAGCTCTGTTTGGACTCATAGTAGAAGAGATACAGAATTGGAAAATACCCTGGAAGGGAATGGGACTATGGGAGAGGAGGTGAGGAGGGACCTTATATCTTTAATATCAATTATGTGAAGAACCATATCTTTTATTGGAGAATCATGTACTAATAGAGAATACAAATTGAAGGATAACAAATTACTGTAAAAGAAAAACAAAGGAGAATGAAAAGAGATCATGAATAGTGAATGTCAAAAGAAACCCAGAGGTAATTTGTTATTTGTAGTATGTCTGATCTGGAATTTGTGAGAGATGAGACGCGGGCATTTTTTTTTGGGTTCTGCTCCCGATGTTCAGTATACACATTGGAGCCCGACTATATCTCGATCTGCGCCGCGTAGGGCCCCATTGGGGGGAGCGCTCCCTACCAATGATTTTTCCATACACAAGACTTGAAGCCGAGACCTCTGGTTAAGACCGATGCACCACATCCTTTGGTGGTGAGACACGGGCATTTGGTGAACAGGAACGCGAGAAACATGTTAGCTTCGATTTCGCAGCTAGCTTCCGGAGAGATGAAAAAGAGAAAAAGAGAAAAGGAAACACAAAAGGTAGCAGCTGCGAAAAAATAGAAAAGGGAGAAAAGAGAGTGAAAGAAGGACCAGCAGCGCTTCGCAGAAGGCTCAAACTTAGAGTTTCTTATGCATGGGAGCTTTATGGGGCAATACCTATGCCAATCCTCTCACTGTTCTCTAATATCAAGTATCTAATATTTACATTTTCATGTAAAAATAAGTATAGCTCAAGCAGGAGGTAATAGTTGCATGTGCAACACTGCTTTTGCTGATTCTCCACATTGGATGATATCGGAGGTCGGCAACTGAACTTGCTACTGCCTTGAGAGCTACATCTTTCCTTATGCAAAACAATATATCAAAAGATAAGTCCTATATGAATTATGGTTTCTTAGTTATCAAGAATCCAACCCCAAAAGCAATGAAGGAATATAAATCTGTCTTGTTCTGACTAT
Source organism: Nicotiana noctiflora (assembly GCA_032618575.1). Lineage (NCBI taxonomy): Eukaryota > Viridiplantae > Streptophyta > Magnoliopsida > Solanales > Solanaceae > Nicotiana > Nicotiana noctiflora. Next base: position 136,783 of record JASVEL010007558.1, read on the forward strand.
GCTGCAAAAGCCAATAAATTACCTCGGTAGAACTGTTTCAACAGTCAAGAGCATCAGATACCAGGATGTTCATGCATTACATTTTAGCTGACATTTTACCATACTAAATCCCCAAGAGTGATGGCACTATGACATATATGATATCTAAAGTAAACGATGACTATGATACTAATTATCAGTGTTCCTTGTGAGATGCTGACTCTATTGATTTTGAGGACCAGCACTTTCCCTGCCTCAAGCTCACCCCTATGTAACCAACTCCATCTATTTTTGGCCTGTCTGACTGACAAAAGTTTTTGCTGTTCTAATGAATATGCTAGGTCATATCTTCCATTCTCACGTCTCAAACTTAAATTGGAAGCAACAAATATATTATTTTTCCTCTGAAGAACCTTCTTGGCAAAACCCCTCCTCCTCTGCTTTACTCTTGATAGTGTGATCCTTCATTCTTTGTAAATTCATTTAATTTATTTCAGAATTCAAAATTTCATTTGAACTACATGTATAGAATGCTAAGCACAGTATAAGCATTTCTGGTGATAACTCACACGTATATTTATGGTTATATCAGAATACCACTCTCATGGAGAATGAGATTGTGCAATAGTTTTGCAAAGATTGAAATTGTAGGCAGGCCTAACCTTCCGTGACAGTTCATCTCCATGATCCATGCAGCGCAGGCACAACGGAAATAGTTGTGTTTCTAGAAAAAATTTAAGAATTTCTGGTCCATATGGATCATCAAACTGCACAACAAAGTGAATTCAGATATCGTATTAGTTCTTCTTTGGATAACTACATAGAGTGTAAGATCAATGGTCACATTTCTATACGGAAGTCCAAACATTACAAAGAGTCAATACTTGACAAAATCAGATTGGCATTTTGCTAATTAGTATGAGATGAGATCATGAGAGAGTTGGAATTTACTTGCATGCAAATTTTGACTTTCTCAATAGAAGTGGAGAAGAGTCATGGCTTGATATTTCATACTTGAACCCATATTATTGCATAAATAAGCTTGTTGTACTCCCTCATTTTCAATTTATGAGACGTGGTTTGACTCAATAAGGAGTTTTAAGGGGAAAAAAAGAGAAGACTTTTGAAACTTGTCGTCTTAAAAGCATAAAGGGTAAAAGCTTTGTGGAGCCATAATATATTTGTGGCTATAAAAGCTTCCCATTAGGGGTAAAACGGGTAAAATGTACCATCTAAAGTTAAATATATTCAGCTATAGAAATGTGTCCTGCTTTAGACGGACGAATAAGGAAAGTGTGTCACATAAGTTGAAACAAAGAGAGTATGTAAAAGGAAATTAAAACACTCATGCTTCTGCTGCATTAACAGGGACAGTGGCTGCAGTAAAATAGCTTCTAATTTTCTAAGAGAAAAATTGGTTTCACATAATATCCATGCAATGCAGTTATTATGTTAGACTGAACTACGTTATCTAGTCCAAGTTGAAGAAAAATGAAAAAACAATGCATAAAAGCAATGTAATGAGAATTGAGAATCAGGGACAAAACATGTGCATAATCGTTTTAAGTTATATAATCACCTTTGCTAAGGAACCAATAAGACCCAAGCTGCTAATCCTTACAAATTCCGAAGGCTTCTCGTTCGCTGAAGCTCTCAGAAATGGGTAAAGATAAAATGGTATATTGGCTGCATACAAAGAAGTATCAGAAGAATAAACTACTTCTGAGATAACAGGAGACAAAAACAATTTCTAGTTCTCAGCAATCAGTCTATGATTCCTTTTACTTGTGCTCTATCATAATCCATGAAGAAAACCAGGAGGGTAAAAGGCAGAGGATGAAAGCTATTGAAGAAGTGAATGCAAATTAGATGTTTGAGGATAACTAGACAAGCGGATGGACAATGCTTCTTAGCAAAGGTCTTTGCAGGCACAATGTGCACACTCACCACAAAAATTGATAGTGGCATGAACATTTACAGTTCGAGTTCACAAAACATTAAAATCAGAAACCATATAAACGAATAGACTTTTAAATTTATAAAAAAAAATTAGAAAAAAAGGACCGCAGTGGGCAGAATTTGTTCTTATAGCAATCTGACATTTACAACAAACGAGAATGGACGATATGCCAAGAAAAAGCAAATAAAATGGAATATTGTAATAACACTTGGGTCAATGAAAAGGTAAATCGGAAAAAACTCGTCCATTTGAAAGTTGAAACTAATAAGTTGAACCTGTTGTTTTGGTAGATACATGCATACTCATTTTCATATGTACTAATCTAATCACTTTTAAGAGTAGATTGACAAAGATTTAGCTAAAATTTTATTTTAGTGTGAAGCATTAAAGAATCACGCTACCTTTGATGAGCCCCTTCCTTGTTTCTGGGTGAGAGGCCATACACTGCGTTCATAAAGCCATAAAAGAGTTGTTGGTATATATCATGAAGAGGCAGAAGGTGGTGAAAATAGTAGACTACAATCTGATTCCATCAAGTTCATTTTATAACTTCATCCTCCTGATTCCGGAAGACCACTGACTATGAAATTATCGATTCAGTTAGAAAATTTCACTTGGTGAGAATTATATATCGTGTATACAATTTCCACAAAACCGTCCACAAAAATCCTGTGTTCAAATTATATTCTGATAAGTTTTCCCTTCATCTGCTTTTTAAACCCATTTAGTGCAACTAGCATTAGACAGATTACACTGCTTAAACATTACACTTGACTATCGACAGAACCGAAGTTATTCCAAAAATATTAAAGCAGTTTGCTACTCATATTACAGTTCTCCATCTAATAATACTGATTGTAATATATCTGTGGAGAAATATAAATTGATTTATGCATTTATTCAGGTGATTCAATGTTTTATGGACATTTCAAACGGGAAAGACTAGGACCTTTATTCCTAGAGTAGTCTTTCCTTCTCCTAGGTTACGATCATCAAATATTCCAGCTCTCATGCACAGTTTTGATGCTATAACCTCTTATCATCGTAACATTGAAAAATCACGAGACCACGAAAAAGAAGACAACATTCAGGCTGTATTACCAAATTATTTTAAGTTTAGGGATGAACCTAATCTAGGATGGAGCACATTCTAGTCGAACAAGTTTTGAAGCAAGAGCATGAAGAAGGTAGTTGAAAGCAAGCTTATTCTTATTGATTAGCACTTTCACCTTATCTAGTAGCAAATACGAATATGATATGCATGTACGAGATGTAGAAGTTTATGATACATGCCAAACCAAGATTATATGCAACCCCACTAGGAGAAGTACAGTGGTATAATAGGATATATTGACCTGAAGTAAAGTAAGAGCATCACAAGCTCGAGTAGATTCCTTCATGGTTAATGTTGAGGTTGACAACTTCGGGTACACTGCTAATACTTCCTGAAGTAAAGAGAAAGTTAAGCCTTCGGATACAGTACTGCTAATACTTCCTGAAGTGAAGAGAAAGGTTTTTTGGTTTTTGATAAGGAAAACTAATGATTAAAGTTAGGCTCCAAAAACTTGTAGCAACTTAGAACTCCTGATCCATCTACATCTCTTGCCATAACATTCGATGTGTATGGCTTGTCCTGCCTGCAGATTAAGTGCCTCACATATTTGCTTTGCTGCTTACAGAAAGGGCTCCATATTGACTCATTGTAATGAGATCATGTATTTTGAGCAAAACTTATCAGTTTTAAATCTTAATTTCAATGTGCAAAGCTAATTGTAGTCATTCCCAATCTAACTCAAATCCTATTGCTTTATAAATCTGTTGAAAAAATTACTGTTATGGCCATATGACCAGAATGTATGGTAATCAATTCTATATTCAAGATTTCAAGCACTCCTGAAAAATAATTTAGAATATACTAAACTCATATACAGTGACAGAGCTAACTTACAATGCAGCAACTCAAACAAATATCATGAGCATAATACGTTACATATCCCTTTCTTTTATTGAAAATAAAACAGTAGTTGGCCATTTTTGTCATATAGTAGCAAAGCGATAAAGCAGATATCCAGTTGAACCATCTCACAAAGACTGAGATTTAATTCAAGAGGTTTTACATTTTTATTGCTGTAAAGCGTTTACATCTGCTAAGTGGGTTCATTTCTTCTTACCACGAACATCCACAAAACAATTTAAAAAACTGTCCTGAAGGCTTTGGTTAACTCAGATATTTTGGAATGATAAGTTTGCATAATTCAGTTTCAGTATTACTATCAATATCAATATTATTTGGAAGAGGAATCCAACAACAACAACAACAACAACCCAGTATAATCCCACTTAGTGGGGTCTGGGGAGGGTAGTATTATGTACGCAGACCTTACCCCTACCTTGGGGTAGAGAGGCTGTTTCCAAATAGACCCCCGGCATTCTTCACTCCAAGAACTACCCACCTTGCTCTTGGGAAGACTCGAACTCACAACCTCTCGGTTGGAAGTGGGAGTTGCTTACCATCAGAGCATCCCCTCTTGTCTAAGGAATCCAAATATGAAAAAACTCTAATTTTGATATGCCTCCCGCTGATCAATGTGGAAACTGTGCCTTTCGCAAGCAGACCTCAAGGAGAAAAAACTAAAATATCCAGCTTAAGCATAATTTGAAGTGTAGTTGACAAAAGATTGGCAAAAACTAAAAAAGGTATACCTGTAAAAGTATGTAAACTGTATTAAAGGAGTTCCACAACAGCAAAGCCAGATTGCTGCACATTTCTCGTTTCTAACAAAATAAAATAAAATTACCACCTCAGAATTCTCACAACAAATATACCACGTTAGACAGGATAGATGAGAGACAAATCAAAAGATGATTGGAAATAAACAAAGACAAGATGGTCTTTTTATCATGTTGAGCTGTATCAAAGTTAAGTTCATTCTTCACAGTTAATTTATTAGTATGTTCTTTTAAGAAATTAACCATAGAAATGAAGAAGCCAATCAGTTGTATATTGAAAGGAGAAATCAAGATGGATTATATCAGTTAACACCAGTGCGATCACAGTGTGTTCTTCTTGTCCATTGCCACATAATAGTAGTTGGTGTGGTGTTATTTCTACAACTACTAAAAGATTGATCTAAGTGCTTTTAGTTGATTAAGGAACTTGCTACAACATTATAGGAGTACAAATTTATCCTGATGTGATCAACATATAGAATTACACACATATACGAGGGTTAGTTCATGCTCACCTCAACTAATCTACAGGGCAACTACTGTTGTCCACCCCACAACCATCCATTGCCAAGGTAATTCTGCTCACCAGAACTAGAGTAGTTGGGCTCACACCAAGTATTGTAGCTGGATTTACTTAAAACTAAAATCTGTAGGTTGTTACTTCCATGTCTCAGTCACAGGCCAGCCCTTTGGAGACTGCTTATATTTTTCTCATTGGTGCTCCTTCCTACATATACTGGGGGTGTGACACTGACAGCATTAAAAGACAGCCATCCTCCAACCGTAGCATATATATAGTAACATGGTAGCGGATACATTTTTCGCCTCGACTTATATACACACACGCGTGTGCGCAGGCACACACCAAAAAAAAATCACAAACACCACTCTTTGATAACCATCCGTTCAAGCATCAATAGTGATTTTTCTCACTTTTTCAGAGGAACCTCCAACTTCTCGTCCTTTTCCAGTAAACCTAAAATTTCACTAAATAAGTACAATAATTGATTTTGAACCCAGTAAATTGGATGAATTGTGGTATAATATATTCCTAACTCGAATCATCCATAATATTCAAATTCTGCATCGCCTTTATCTCCACAAATATATGTAATTGAACAATTTTATAAAATATACTACTCCCCGTATAATAAGGTCAGGTACGTATCTAGATACACCTCTGCCCATCAACCGAAAAAAAAAAACAAAAAACAGGAAGGTCTTTGGTATCCAATAGTACAAAAACAACATACATTACGAGAAATCCCAGAAAATTGCTTGGCTTTCTGAGGGTGACGATTCAAAAGTCAAAAGTACTTTTTCTTGGTAAACAACATACCAATAAAGAAAATTAACTTTACCTGTTTGATGACAACGTTGAGTTGACTAAGAACCGCTTCACGAAGATTACTGTCATGAAGCAATGCTATCAACTGCTCCGGCGAGGCCGTTGCCAAGTCAGGAGGCTTCTGTGCGACCAACATTGCGCTACGGCGGAGTTGGTCCACAAATGGCGGCGGCTTTGGCAAATTATCCATTCAGAGAAAAACGTACTTGCAACTGTACCCAACTTTTTCTTGCCCTTTCAAATTCTTGGAGAAAATCTTGAAATTGCTTTTGTGAAAGAGGAAGGGTAGTAGATAATTTTCTCAATAAGTATTTCCTTGCTGTCTACGGCTTTTGGCTCTTTGGGATTCCAAGCGAGCGGGAAGAATGGAGGGGCGGAAGGGTTGTGTATTTCATGCAGAGTCTAGATATTATAGGAGCAGTGTTTTAGAAAGACTTTAAAACAAAAGTTAAATTTCGAGAAAAAA